>VZTN01034446.1:287-78051 GCA_013400515.1 Erpornis zantholeuca | reverse complement strand
CCATCAACTTAGCAGTGAGCAATAGAAGAATTAAATTCCCCAGGAATAAGCTTAGCAAAATTAAACCATCTTGCACACAACAGTAATATCCCAAAATGTGCCTTGATTTACATTCTAATCCCATTTTTATTGGTTAGTGGGATTTAGACTATCAAACTATAAGTGATTATGAATGTATCATGCTAATTTAATTCTGACTACCTATAAAAGTATTTGTCACCCTTACATTATGATGGAAAGCAGTAACCTACGCATTATTGCAGGATTTCTGACAATTCCAGAGTAACATATTCTGAGCAAAAGTTTGGATTTCTGAAGAGCAACCACTGAATCTTTGTCAGCAGGACCTATAAGCCACTATACTATTTATGACCTACGCCCCAAAAATCCACTTGAATGTCCCTAGTAATGTTTTCCAAAGACATTACTTTGTCAAATTTAACCCAGAAGATAAAATTACAGAAAACAACGTATTTAATATGTCTTTGTGACATTTTCATTAGGGACTCCATTTCTTCCAGCCTCAGCCTTTTCACAACTTGCAAAGCCGGAATTAGGGGAATAATATTTCACAGTAACTCTCTCAAAGTACAGCACTCTTTTCTGACACACAGAAACAGCACATATGTTCACTCTGGATTTTCATTCTTTCTGATCTTCTTTGCTGCAGAATTTTCTAGCAGAGAAGCCAAGAAAACAGATAATGAAGGTGAGCATAAAACGCTGAGTTAATTTTCACTTTTGATAAAAACCATAGTGTGACTAATGTCCTTTTTTTGTTTCCTGTAGAATCAGAAAAAGGTATGACAACATGAAGGGGTGCCAACTTGATAACTGTTGGCATTTGTAAAACAATAGGGGGACTGACAATGTAACTAATGTATCTTGTAGTATCATTTTTCAGTGTCAAGTTCATCTACAGAGAAATACCCTGAGTTCCCAACAACTCCAGGGCAGTTTGTTTCCACCACTGCATTACCTTCAGCCTAAGCTTTTAGATGCACCTTTGTTTTGCATTATGCTGATACAACCCTTCTCTTTCAGCAGCAAAGGACTCACTTCAAATCTTTACAGGGTTTTGGAATCACTGGAAGAGCTGATGCACAGGAACATTGTTGTTCCCTTATGTATTATCCCTCTAGGCAGAATAATTGTATGCCAGGAACAACTCTTAGGCTTCAACTACTTCTAATTCAGAAAGAGGCAGCTTTGCTCCAAAGGCAGGAGATATTTCCTGCAGACACAGGAGAGTTATGAACAGTAACAATGACCAAGTTCTGGAACAATGCCACCTTTTTCAATTAGCAGTACATTTCAGTAGGTGGATATTGTGCAGATACCTATTTGCTTAAACCAAATCCAGTCTTAATAGCCTTTCTGATTCAGGATTTCGGTTGTTTTCTCTTGATTACAAAGAAGCTTAATGAAGCAAATGGGGAGTGTGTACTTCAAGTAAATGCAACTGCATTTTTTGTAAAATTGGACTGACCTAACTCCATGTTCATCATGTCCTACATATTCCATTTTGGTTACAGTGTCCGTTCTGTGACACACTTTGTTAACATTTTGATTCAATCCTAACAAATAAAAGACAGCTGCATTGAAATAAAGACTGTTAATAAAATTATGTCTACAGTAGATTTATATACAGAGATTATGATCTAACTATAGATACATTTTGAAAAAAATTGTAAAGGTACCTACTGAGCAGATACTAGGATATATATTTAATGTGCAATAAATTAAATGTTTGTTATAAATGATGTGCCACTGGAAAACTCTTCAGTGAAGAATATAGAGGAAGGAAGGGGAAAGGAAGTTAAGGAAGCCTGTAACTCTCATAATGCATGGCTCTGCAGCAAAAGTCTCCTGTCTCATTAGCTCACCTTTGGCTAGTGATCGCTGTCCTGCTGCATCTGGCACAGCCAGACAATGTGTATCTGCACTTAAGTAAGAGGTCTGGGATCCACCATTGGGTTCGGAAAGCCGGACTTCCTGGCTTTCTGCTGCATCTCCACAGACCACTTCTGGTGGCTCATCAGAATGGATCTGCACGCAGAAGGTCAAAGGCTGATCACCCTCTTCCGTGGCAGAGCTGTTAACCAGGTCAAGCCAGGACTGCCTCTCAGAATAAACCACTTTGGGTGTCAAGGAAGATGATGATTCTTGGGAGTTGAAAGTGCTTTCAGGAGAGGAGAGAGAACATGATGCTTCACTTGACAGAGTTGAGGTGAATGATGACTTCTGCTGATCCTGCTTTCCAGAAACAAAAGAAGAGGGGGCGAGGAGGAGGAAGAAAAAAGAAAAATTATTTACAAGTTACTCCTTTTTCTACATTCTACATGATTTAGAGATATGCAGCTGAAATGCTAAATTACCAAAAATTGGTGTAATCTGGTTATTTATTCATCCAAACAATCCTGGGGTATGGCAATCTACAGAGCAGTGACTTCAGAAACCAAACCACAAGGAAGCCAAAGGCAAAAGAGTTACAAACCTGTCAATGCCTAGAAACAAAGACCAAGGATATCTATTGTGCTTAGTGTAGCTTTCCATGCTAGATCTCTCACTCACCTTCTTTCTTTAATTTGTCTTCACTTTATTGGTCTAAACAAGGGTGTGGAAGAAAAATCCCAAATTAGCCATTGAACAAGTAGTTGTCTTGAAGCACTCCACAGTTCCACCAATGCAATAACCAGAGATAGACAGAAGGGCTCCCAAGCACTGATGTACAGTAAAGAAGTCTTTCTCCTAGTCCGTTCAAGGGATAATCATTAACCAGGATAAGAAGGTTTAGCAGAAACTATCAGAAATTGTGAAGAGATCATCATGAGATGAAAGCCAGAAATTCCCTCCTTCTGCAAATCATCTTCTATTGGCCAATGCCGGTATTAGAACACCAGACTTGGTGGAACACAATTCTGGCAAGTTTCTGTTCTCAATATTTATGTAGAATAGATCTGTGTAAGGATTAAAACAGATGATAACTAGACTGAAAATATTGAAAATTACTGAGAAGGTGTTGTTGCTAGGGAAACCTGGAAAAGCTGCAAACGCAGAAAAGAGACTAGCCTGGAATACTTATTTATAAACCAGTAAAACAGAAATAAGTTTCATTCAAATAACTTAAACAGAGAGTAGCATTTTTTTGTTATGATTTTTAAACTTAGGCAATTCAGTGTTGTATACTGTAACGTATACTATGTCTTTCTTATATTAAAACCAGCAAAGTCTTCCCGTGCTTCTAATACAGCTGCATCATGAAACTTGTAGATTCAGAAGAGGAGGAGGATCTATGTTAGACTGTGGGTACTATTTGTTTCTAGCACTTTCTTCACTTCTGAAAATTTTCAAAGCCATTCAGAGAATCACAGAATTGTCAATGTTGGAAGAGAGCTTCAAGAGCTCCCAGTCCAACCATGCACCCAGCACTTGCACTGTAACCCCCAAATCACTAAACCACATCATCCAGCACCAGATGTAGACACATCTTGAACACTTCCAGGGATGGTGACTCCACCACCCCCCTGGGCAAGCTATTCCAACCCCTAACCACCCTAATGGTGAAAAAAACTTTTCTTATATCAAATCTGAATCTCCCCTGCCTCAGTTTAAGGCCATTTCCTCCAGGCCTCTCACTGCACATGCAGCAGGAGAGACCCCCTGCCCCTGCCTGACTACAATCACCTTTCAGGGAGTTGTCAAGAGCAATGAGGTCCCCCTCGAGCCTCCTCTTCTTGAGACTGAGAAAACCCAGCTCTCTCAGCCATTCCTCATAAGACATGTTCTCTAGTCCTTTCACAGTTCTCCTAGGACTGTTCCAAACATTGCAGGACCCAGACATTTATACTCCTCTACAAGGAGTGCAACACTGTGTTTCACATGTGGTTCTGTTTCTAAAATAGAAACCTTCCCATATGCATGCTCAAGCAAAGGACAAGGAGATGCTGTAGTAAACTATGAGTGCTAAGAATCCCCTTGGGAATATAGGTGATATGAAACATTTCATCTAAGAACTCCTATCACAATGACAGATTGTTGAAGCATTTGTAAATCCAAACAGAATATCTGAACAGTAAAAGCTCTTGCCCACATGGTGTAGATAGTCTAATTTCAATTGTTCAAAACTGGAAAGAGAAGATATTAGATCTCACCACTATCTTTCTGGCACTTGTCCATGAAAAAAAAAAAAAGTGTAATTGAAATGAAGACTGAAGACTGTACCTCACTGAGTTGAATATATTTTTGTTTTCATTTTCATTGTGTGCTAATGAAAAATATGTGTGAGAATAAATACAACTTCCAGAAGGTGTTTCTTTTTCTCTGCATATGTGCCGTGTTTTGTTTTTACTTTGGCATGACAAATGTTTACCTAACTCACTTGAGTGACTCCTTTGGAAGTTTTACAATCATCCATATGATAATAAATTTCCATTTGGGGATATTTTAAAAAGCAGATCATAAGAATTTCACTGGAGATTAATGGGTCTCTAGATACTTTTTAGAGAAAAATTATGGCCATGAAACTCTTCAACTGCTTTTTTGGCCACTGCTGGAATCTATTGTCTCAACATATCTGCTGATTTTTGAACTGTAAATCCGTTCACACGTGGACAAATTAATGCAGTGGTCAGATTCACTTTTGTCCTACAGATGTTATAATTTACTTGTTCCTCACTTTTTTTTTCTTCCACAATATCCAAACCCATGCATACACATGGAAAGTTCATGATCACTACTTGTTTCTTCTGCAAATTTCAAAAAGGTTTGAGTTGGCAGAGACTTGAACAACAAGTATAAAGTTTTTGCTATAAGTACAGCATAGTGTTTGCTGCTCTAAAATGTAACAGAGCTTGCACCTGGGTGTCTATTTGTTTCCAGACTAATAATTTTTTGTTTGGAGTTTATGTCAAGAAGTTTGGGGGCCTTTCTGCTTAAAATAATAAAAAGAAATTAACTCCAGTCAATGCCTGTGACATCCTTGATACTGAGCTGAGTTGAAAGGATGAGTGTCACTTCCAGGAGCAATTTAAGAAATTTGAAGCAGGCCAAGTGCTGTACCCACAGAATATGCACCCAAATCCACCACAGTTTTGAGAGTTCACACCTTGGTTCAAGAACTCTGCAACAAATAATCAGGCAGCAAGCAGTGTTTAACCAGCATCCCCTGAGACAACCACGGGTTCCAATCCCAGAATTGAATTTTCAGTAGAGGCTGCACTTTCTCAGTCCTTTCTCAGGGCTTTCTTCTTTCAGCACTTGTCCAGAAGTGAAAGGGGTATTAAATATGGTATTTAAAAGAAGACTCTGACTTGCAGCCAAACAGAACTGTTCCTACTCACTATGTAAGCAAGCTGAGCACCAGGCAGACCCTGTGCTGGGGTGGCCAGTGGCCAGTTCTGGGGTGAAAAGATGACACCTTTGCTCAGGAGCCACTAACTTTGTCCACAAGGGATGAGATTTTAAGGGATAAGAAGAAGGGAAATCAGATTACAAAGGTAAAGGCTGAAGGGAAGACAACCTTTAAGGGAAAGCTTGATAAAGCAGGATCCCTCAGCATCTGCACCACTGACTGCCACCCAGGTGTTCCCTGCCAAACATGGACACCAGCACTCAAGAGGAGCATATGGGAAGGAGACAACCGGAGATTGCCTCTGCAGCAACAGACCAGCGAGCAGCAGGAAACCAGAAAAACAGAAAACTGAAAAACAGCACCTGCTTAGAACTCATCATCTGGAAAAACGCAGGCATTCACCCAGAGGTGAGCAGACGGAAAAGACATCTACAGCCTCCTAAAGGCAAGCCTCTGAGGTATAAAGTTCAAGATGCTTCATTAACCAACCCACGGCCCAGAATAACTGCAGGAGACATATTGCCAAAGTTCTTCTTTTCTCTGATATTTATAGCCACTCAGTCGTATTTAACTTCCAGAGGATACAGGCAATAAAGAATCACATTCTACAGCAGTGAACACCTCACACCCCCAAGAGCCAGGCACATTGTGCTAGTGATAAACCTTACATGTTTCAGGAGAGGAAGTGAAGACTGACTTATCTTGCTGAAAATTAGGGGGACAGGTGGGTGACAGTGTGACATGCACTCCCAGCTTTATGTGAGCTAATTAGAGACTGCCAGCGAGACAACCCTGTGCGTGTCATCTCCTTTTGCCTGTGATTGCACAAGCTTCTCTAGCTCATCTCTTTATTTCAGGTTTGCTCCTGCTTTACTGCTCCTGTGCCCACCCCAGCTACTGGATGTCATTTCAGCGTGCCACAGAGGAACTTGTACCACAACAGTGAGGCAGCAGACACTTCCCTTCCATGAAATGCAATGAGAAAATTTAGTACTAAGTATATTACTGCACGCTTCTCAATGTTAACTTTCAGCTACTGAAGGGAAAGGCTTGAACTCAGGATTCCTTATTTCAGCTGTATTACCAGCCCAAAGCAGATCACACATTTCTAAACAGAGAATTAAGTAAATTTGACTTTTCATTATAATGGAAAACATTTTAAAAATGTGGTGACAAAAGACTCTCACAAGGCTGATCTAGAGTTTCCAAAACATGATATGAAAAATCTGTTTACTCCAAAATTGCAGCCAAACCCCCAGTGCCTGTTGCTAGTTCCAGGAAAACTTACTGGTTACAGAGATTAAGGGATTGCCTCTGCTATTTGCAACACCTCTCCCTGACTTCTACTGCAAATGAAACTTTCCTTTTAAGGCTGCAAAGAAAGGAAAAAAACCCACCCCAAACCTTCTAATGAAGCTACCTGTCATAGCAAATTAACAACTCTTCTCTGTTTACTTTAAAAAAAATTTAAAAATTTTAAAAAAAAATTTAAAAATCCATTTAAAGCACATGTAAGAGCAATGAGATCAGTGGGAAAAACAATGATATATAAACAAGATTAATAGGGCAAGAAGCAGATAATAATTAGGCAAGTCAATTTGATTAGACTCATGAGGGTGGATAGTGCTTATTCTAATTTATGAAATGAAGCGAGAGAAGAAGGAATATTCTGGGACAATATCCTACATTGAGTTTGGAAGAATGTTTATTTTCTTTTTTCACGGTCTATTTTTCAGAGGTAGAGAAAAAAAACAGATTTTATCACTGTGTGAAGAGGCCTCTTTCCCTTTACTTCTCTTTACTGCCACAAAAGCAGCTTCAAATTCAGCAGTCTTACTAACAGCTCACTCAAATAAATAAATACAAAGCTGTTGGATGAAGCTACCAGGGTCACAAAAAGAGAGAGATTTCGGGATTTTAAAAAAGAGAGAATAGTCTGGAAAATCCAGCTTATAGCAGTGTGTTAAAAGTCTTGTAAAGAAAAGACAGAGTTTGTGTTTGATGTAGAATGACAACTTCCTTTCTCCAGCAAGATAAATAGGAAAGAGCTGATCTCTTACAGCACAAAGCTCCCTGTGGTGCAGGATGTGACAACTGTGCTCTGCCACAGGATGGGCAGGCAGTGCATGGATGTTCCACAGGAACACACAGCAGACTTTTCCAGACGCGGTTTTAGGTTATTTCTGCAGGTCCACCGCCTCAAGAGAGTTATGTCTCAACTTGCTTGCAACAAGACCCAAGGTGATTGCTGGAAGACTTACCGAAGGAGGAGGTGGTGTCTGGACTGTGTAGGGTGGAGGTGGTGTGTCTGTTATTTCTGGATCATCATGTTCGCTTTCGCTGTAGCATTCTGAGGTAGACATGGAAGATGAGGAAAAAATAAAAGAGTTAGACCAACATATTTATTCTTTGCAGCACTGTGGCAACCAAAGGTCACCAAGTAGGACTTAGGACCACATTTTAACAAGTCAGTGTCTCCTGACCCACTTGTGGTAATGTTGCACTACTTTGTGGCAACTTTTTTTTTTAAGTAAAAAAATAGTTGTTAATTCTCTGTGACAGGAAGCACTGGGTGCACTGCTTTAGGTAGGTTCATAAGTATGTTTGGGGTGGGTTTTTTCCCCTCTCTTTGCAGCCTTTAAAAGAAAAGTTTCATTTGCAGTAGAAGTTAGGAAAAGCTGTTGTGAATAGCAGAGGCAATCCCTCAATCTCTGTAAACAGTAAGTTTTCCTGGAGCTAGCAACAGCCACTGGGAGTTCGGCTGCAATTTTGGAGTAAACAGATTTTTCATATCATGTTTTGGAAACTCTAGAGCAGCCTTGTACGAGTCTTTTGTCACACATGGTAACTCACATAGACACACCATACGGCATTGCAGTACATATGAAGAGGTAGTACCAAAAACAAACACAGTAGGACTACCCTAGTGGTCTCTTTTTTATTCTTTTTTTCCCTTTTTTTAACAAAAACAAACTGATAAGAGCCTCAGTACTTCTTGAGGTGGCAGAGCAGTCATGCTGTTATTTCTTCCACCTATTTGTGCAGCAGGTGAAAACATTTTCTAAATATTTATTTAAAGGTGGATTAAATAAAGTGATAATCATTGACAAAATTAGACACAGGAAAAGGGAGGCAGAATGTTGCTGGTTCTTATGCCCAGGACCTAGCAATAGTAAACATTGGACAAGATCATAGAATCATAGAATAGTTTGGTTTGGGTTGGACCTTAAAAGGTCTCATAGTCCAACTTCTCTGAAATGACCAGGGACATCTTCAACTAGACCAAACCCCTTAGAGCAGCTTTCCAGGGATGGAGCTTCGCCACCTCTCTGGACCACCTGTTTCAGTGTTTTGCCATCCTCACTGTAAAAAAATGAAAGTCTAAAAATCTAGTCTAAACTGGCCCTTTCTTAGTGAAAAACCATTATCCCTTGTCCTGCCTGCCCTGCTAAGAAATTTGCCCCCCATCTTCCTCATGCCCTCTTTATGCACTGAAAGGCCACAAAGGTCACTTTTGCTAAGTCTCCCAGCATAGATGAAACCTCTACAGGAGCAAGTGCTTGCATCCTGCCCTGCACCACATGTGCAGGGTGACAGCCCTCACCCCCACCCCACCGAGCTTTGCAAGAATTTGCAAAGACAGAGTCAGAGCTTGATGTGGACAACTTGAGTGTCAACAGTCACAGAACAGGGGCTGCCCCTGTGGTCTCCAGGGGATCCAGCACTGCCCTTTTCTGGCCACATGCACTCAGCAGCTTGTACTGTCCAAGAACTTCTGTCCAGCTCTGCCCCAGAGAGCAGGGGTTGCTTAAATTCAGGGAGTACTTCCTCAAAGCAGGACTTCAGGGGCTCACACCACTGGAAAACAGTGTGTTATCATGGTCTCTGGACAGTCACCTGAGATTATTCAATCTGAAATTACTCATTTAATATCCACACATTTTATTTTTGTGGATGTCATTGGTGCAGGGAGCTAATAAGCACAGAATGAGAGGAATAAAATTGTAAGAGAGAAGAATTTTGTATGTGAGAGAGAATTTTCTATCATGTTAACAAGGAGAAATTTAAAGAGGTTTGTTACTTGTTCTCCCTGTACTCTTTGCAGAATCATAGGGGTTTAGAGTAGCACAGATGCTCTTCTGTTTACTGGAAATATATGCTGGCACGTGTAAGCATAATGAACTGAAACTGGCTGCAATAAGGCCTATATTGAATTCTAGGACTCTATTAATGCCTTTTTGAGTAACTCTTAATAAAATGCTTATTGTTTCTACAGCTCCTCTTTTAGGCACACAGAAGAACTGAAAAAGAATCAACAGCTGTTTCTGATACTCTAAATAGGCAAATGGCAGTCAGGGGATGTTACAATGTACAGAAAGCACATAAATATACAAGAAATGCCACAACAAGAGCCAGGATTTCTGAAGAATTATGGTGTGTGATAGAGAGGGGAAGAACTGGTCAGCTGGAACAGGAGTGACTGTGGGTAGTGACAATGTTTTCATGAAGCATAGCAATATCTCTGTAAGGGCATGTCCACCCAGGCACCAGTGCGTGCTGCACCCACGCTGAAGGCAGCTGCTGGATCACCTGTGACAAAACATGCATGAATAAACAAGGAGATGTTTGACACCAGAATCAGAAGGCCTTTTTTCTGAAGGGAAAATGGCCCACCAGCTTGAAAAGCTGAATAAGTTTTGTCTATGTTATGTTATTTCAAGGTTATTAGATAACCTGCTGCACAAGTTACTGAATGGATTATTTTGTATCTTCTGGTATTTTCTTATTAAATTAAGATTGGTGGAAGTGACTCATTTTGTGTTGCTGCATAATTCTTAATTGAGCCAATACAACCAGTATCAGATTTTTGAGGCTTAAAGGAAATTGGTTTAAGGTATAAAATGTTGCCCATTCTCATTTTCCATCAAACTCTTCCCTTCCTGATAAGATGGACAACATATTTGCACACTTCCTCTCTGAGTACAAGTGTCTTGCAGTTCTTGCTACACAACCTAATATTCAATATAGCCCTTTATCCTAAAGCATTTTGGTAAAGTTGGCTTCAAAGAGGACACAGGCAGGAGGAATTGGATGGTGTGGGAACTTTTCTGACAAGAAACAACTGCGAACTGAACACAAAGAAACTGATGAGACCACCTGAATCTCGAGGAGTCAGTACTATCTGTGTTAACCAACCCTAAAGCTGCTTTTAATGGAAGAGCATAAATGGAGCCAAATCAATTAATCAGTAATGGAATGACATGTCCCAAGCCTAGACATAAACCACAACCTTGAATTTTGTGATAAAGCAGAAGGGATGCAGAGAAGAACATTTCGTTGCTTAGACAAAACATGTTGCACCACCTAAATGTTCATACTACTGCAAATACCACTTTCTTCTTCCTAATGACAGCTCCTTCACAAGCTCAGCAGCTCTAAAAAGGGCTCTGTATACCAATACTCTAAAAATGGAGACCTAAAAGCCCAGATGATGACACATATTCCTGAGGTTAGAGTCCATTCCTGGTTTGGTAACATAATACTACCCAGAGCTCTTCTCATTCTAAACCAGCTCCTCTGCCCGCACTTGTGATTAGAGTGTAGGCATCTGCCCACCAAAGAGTTATTTTAGGTCAGTGTGCAAATTAAGACAATAAATAAATTGCTTGGGAACTTTTAATGTTTCTCATTCCGTAATTAACTCCTGGGCTTGGCTCTAAAACAAATTATAGGCTCCAGAAAGCAGTACCATCCCCTTCTCCCCCAGCATTGTGGTTATTGAAACCCCCAGGACTGGAGGACACAGTAGGGATGTGTCTGCAGAGCACAAGGTGTTCCCAGGCCTGCAAGCTGCCATGCTGCAGCACAATTCCTATAATATAACCCAGTATAATTCGTGTAATATAACCCACCACCTCAAAACCCAGATCAGCACAGCTGCTCCTCTTCACACTTGGTAGGCTTAGCAACCCAGCAAACTGCCAGAAAGTAGCTACACACCTCTGATAGGATCACCAAGTGTCTCTCACTCACACTGTTTCTCACCCCCTTTTCCTGTCTTGTCATTACTCTGTGCCATGACAATGTGGTATCTCTGGCCTCAGACAGTAGACAGACTCAAGATGATAGTTTAAAAGCAGGAAAATAGCTGAAAAAAATTTGGCCAAACAAAAACTGTGAAGAACACAATGTAGTTACACACTGAAACCAGTTAGAAGCATACCTTCTTCATTCTTCCCGTTTGGTGCCTGAGGGTCTACAGCCATTCCCAGCTTACTTAGCCACCTGTGTTTGAAACAGAAGGAACACAGAGTAAGGGACACTCACATGCTCTTCAGACAGAGTTTTGCTCCTTTCAGTTGTGCTCTACACCACCACATCAGTTTTCACTAGCCTGAAGACTAAATGTCAAAGTTTCTATTTCTTAGATCATCTTCTAGAAAGATACCAGTCACCTCTATATTAATATTCCCTGTAGTGAACAGGATTAGTTGCCTGGGACACCTTCTTTCCCTGCTACTGGAAAAAGGAACTTCTGATGACCCAGGAGTCACATTTGTGGAAGCTAAAGAAAATGTCTTTGTGCTATAACACCGTGTCAGTGATTTAGTCCAGCTGTTGAGGTGTCATCTTTAACCTGAGAGGAAGGAAAAGGCCTGGGAGCTGTAGGAGACAATGTCAGCTGCCCTGACAAAAACTGTTGCAGCACAGTCTGTGACACTTGAAACCAAATTTTTGATCATAGCATACCACCTTCTTCACCTCACTATGTACTTTTGGTTTTAGTAAGTCTCATTTCCTGTGTTGTTTTATGCTCTTAAGAGGGTTCTTTTCATTTATCTTCCTAGGTGGCTGCATCTTTCCAGTGCTAGACACATTCCCTAGTTATACTTTTTGTATATTATGTTTGCCTGTAGGTCATTCAGATCTATCAAGATTTTAACTAACAACTGAAAAATCTCAAGCTATTAAGATTAAAACTCAAGTCATAAATAGAGAAAATATGAAAGGCAGGAATTCCTTACTGGAAAAAAACCCATTCTGTTTCATTTTGGTTCCACTAAAGCAATGGGAAATTTTTAGTAAGATCAGCATCTAAATAACTGCACTTTTAGACTGCAGTATGAACAATAGAGCCACAAACAATTCAGAAAAACAAAGTGTCATTTCTGTAAGAGTAGTACATTGGCTGTTTTCTCACAGCTAATTCTAACAGAATGATATTTTAAAAGAAAACCAACCTTAACAAGGAAAAGATTTGCTAAAAGAGTTTTGGGACTTCATTAATGACAAGGGCAGTCAAGTCACTAAGAACTGTACAACTGCCCAGCTAAATGCATGCAGCCAGTCAGCATGCCTTCACTTTTCATGTGTGCATGACAATAGCAAATACATGATAAATTAGTGAAACAAATTACTGTGTTAATAAATCCACTGTTGATTTAATAGAGACATATGTGCAGGTATATGCATATACAGATATGTGCATGAAGGGTTACAAAAGGTCATGATCCCTCAACCATTTATGTACACCAGGAACTCGACACACACAAATGCTCTAGTGAGTTCAGTGGAACCATTCAAACGTGTATTTGCAGGACTGGAGCCAAGAGAACAGATGGCTTTTAGTCTGTTTCGACATACACATGAGTATGCATGTACTTTATGTATTAAATGCATGTATTTTATACTTTGCCAAGCAAAACATCATCAATTGCAAGAGTGAGGACTTAGTACAGCACAGTGCAGGCTGCTCGAACTCTAGGCTACATAACTTTAAGCCAAAATGAAATTTACTCAAGAAGTGGAGTTTGAACAAAATCATTCCTGGGGCATAAGAGCTAAGACACCTGCATAGATTTCAATCACTCACTCACAGGAGCCTAAATATTTCTCACATAAGAATTTCCAGCTGGGCTCCACCCTGGCTGCTAGCACTCACTAATATCCTCCATTAGCTCTAATTTTCCTTCTCCATGCATCCTTCCATCTCTTCTCTCTCACCCAGGGTTACCCTCACTATGGAAATATTCCTGTCCAGTAGTCCCTCATTCTCAGTCATCCTCATCCTATCTGCCTCAGGATCTTGCCACTTCATTCAGGAGCTCTGGTAGGAAATGCAAGAACACAGAACTGCATGGTTATCTCCCCACCAGAATGCTCCATGCTGCTCCAACTTGCAGAGGGCAACAGATTCTTTTAATCTATATTTACTTGTATGCATCTGCAGAGTACAGATTTACTAATACATATCTGTGTACAAACATTACTGTAATATTGTACATTTCTGTACCTATAGACCTTTCAGGAGGTCACAAACATTCTCTCAACCTCTCTCTTTTTCTATTGTGGTAAATATGTAGGAAGTCTCCTGTTTATAGAGGGAATGAGTAGTCAATGTCCTGTGAAAAATTTCACAAAGATCACCAGTAGAGCGATGATTAAAATCCTGACCTGACTGTCAGAGGAGCTATCCTCCCATTTAAATGGTACTGCTTTTTATCCAGTATTTGGCCATTTAATGAAATAGCATAGAGAACAGACTGCAATCTGAAGTAAAAAGGCAAAAATATGAGATATATTTAAATCAGCCAAAACCGGATCAGCAGAAAATAATATCTTTCTGATAGCTCAGTAGTTCCTAAAGTGGCAACATTCATATCCATCTTTACTTCTTCCATTGAAAAAGTATCTGGTTGTTATTCTTCTGGACATTTGTGGAAAGAAAATTTCTGACCTGTCATGAGGATCATCCAACTACAGTGTAGTTTGGTGCTGAAGTTAATGCTTATTTGCATTAAAGAAACAGCCCTTGATACCCCTCTAACCCTCCTTGCTAGCTGGCTTTAGACTCTGAAGTCAGAAACTGTTATATTCTAGTCCTAGACCATTTCTGGGACAAAACCATGATAAGCTTTTCCTTTTCTTTCCTTTCTCCCCTCACTTCTTCCAAGGTGATGAACTTGCTATCAAATTTTAGCACCTCACTAACAGAAGGGGATTTATACCAGCAAAGGCTGGGAACACTAGTATCAAAACTGGGGTAATTATCCAATTTTGATTTCAATTATAATTAGCGAACAAAGAGCAATAGTTTTCTTCCATTTAGTGACCAGAAAAAATTAGACTCAGTAATTCTCCAAATAACTTTGTCAACTGCTTGACAGTGAAAGAATGAGCTTTCAAAGGGTGTTCTCATGCATGAGACAGGATGAAACATGACCGGTCGCTCCTACTTACGTGTTCATTTCCAGAACATTTTCTGCCGCAAAATAAAATGTCTTGATCTGTGGGTGGCTGATCTTAATAGCACTTTAGGAAAAGAAAAATAGGAGAGATATGAAGAAAACTAGTTTCCAGAGGAAAGAAAAAATAATAGCTGAATGAATTATTTAAAATATTTATTTGCTCCACTGTATTAATCTGGATTAGCTTGTCCATCAGTCTAGCTCTTTCTTTAAAACTCTCGTCTATTTTTATCTTACTTCCTAGGCCACACAGTATTCAGAGAGGATAAACTGCAGGAACAAAAAGGAAGGAATAAAAAATAAAACAAAGGCTTCCATTATTTCATTACATAATCCTGTTGCCTTCCCACTACTCAAATACTATGTGCAGTTTTGCTTCCTCTGGCTGTGAAATGTAAAGCAAACCTGAAAAAGGTTTGGAGAAAGCACCAGTAGTGACCCAAGACATGGAACAGCTTTCTCGAGGCAATCAGGCTAAGAACCTACAGCATGGAAAACTGATGGCTGAAGGAGGGGACATGAGACAGTAAAATCCCAAGCAGCACACAGTGGATGAACAGTGACTGACTCTTCTGACTTCTCCATAAGAACAATGAAGGCTTTCTCTTGAGGGACACAATTAAAACCATGCTGAGCCTCACAACTTTGAACAACAGGAACACCCCTCCAAACATTTGAAGAGTGCTCAGAAGCAGTGCTGGAAGTCAGTGTTGCATATGGAGTCTGGAGAGAATATCTTTAAATGCACACCCCGCTAAAGAAAGTATTTGTTCTCTGCACAACCAAAGGCTTCAAGTACAGCCCAAGCCCAGTTACACCACAGCACCCTAAATCATAATCCAGGCTTGGAAAGAAGCAGAATTACTTGCACCACTGCTGACCTCCTCAGCTAAGAGGGGACATCTGAGAACTTCAGCTTACTCATAATCAGCAAATGAAAAAAAGGAGGAAAAAAAGAAAGCATTTGGCACACTGATCTGTCTTTTTTTTCGTTTGTGGTTTTAACAAAGCACACCTAGCAGAGATTTTTCAAAAATATTTTTGCAATATGGTTTTCTTTCAGTAGCTCAATTAATATCTCATTATTTATACAACACAAAAGAACTCCCCACAGTTTCACTGTCAAAGACTACAGAGATTCATTCCTTGCAACATTGTAAAAAATCATGCAAAAGTGGGAACAAGAGATAAACTTACTGCTTTTTTTTGCATTCAATTGCTCGATCCACACTGAAGTCTGGAAGTCTTATAAATCCTTCTGCTTTTTCAGCCTTCCATAAAAGAAAAAAATTAAATATCACCACATCAACCAAATGGTAAGGTAGTAGACTCCAATGCTGAATAATGTTTAACATGCAAGTGCTTGTTTTTGGCAGCTTTTTATACTGTGAATATATATATGCTCATCACCATGGGGACAGATTAACGCCTGATGAAATATTTCTATACCAGCTATATTTGTGCAAATCCTGGGTGCTGGAAAGCCACCACTCCTGTTGGTGCAAGTGGCAGAGTGTGAGCATAGATTTTGTTGATTAATAAGGATGAACAAGGGTTATGTCATCTGTTCAGGTCTGGATGGTGCCTACAATCTCAAAGGTGCGTTTGTGCCATGACACAGCATGTATGCATCTTACACAGACATGTAACAGCAGCACATATAGTGACCTATGGAGAGCTGAAAAATACAATTCAGAAGTGCCCCAAGGTGACTCTAAGCAGGAATGGAGGAGGGTGTCCCCCATGTAATTGCAGCATGGACCATTTTGCAGGGTCACTTCTACATGAGCAAGGCAGAGGCAACGCAGGCTGCTCCCATCCCACGAGGTGCAAGGGGATCATCCCACGCAGCCGAGCTCTGTTGTTAAACACTGCAAACCTGCCTCAGATGGCTTTGGCCACCCAGCTATCACTCCCCCCAGAAATCTGCAGGCATGGTACAAGGGGTAGCAAAATCCAGGCAGACAAGTACAGTACCCTGTTTATATCCAGTCAGCCCTTTCTGGATGTGGGAAGGTTTACTGAGCATTGACGTCTCTGTTCTCAGTCAGCAGGACTCTGAGTCAGAGGGTTGCTCCAGCAAAACTGAAGTGACAAGCCTCAAATCCCTGTTTGTGCTGCCTGAAACTGAAACATCTGAAGAAAAAACACCTTCCTTTACTACATCTATCTAGTTACACCTGGTCATCTGCGATAAGATTAGAAATCCTCCTAAGATGACCAATATATAATGTAGACAAAAGTCTGTAGGACATAATGTCAGGAAAAAACGTACTTTCCAAAACACAGAATGCTCATTCCTGAATTATGTTTTTGCTGCTCCCAGTCATTACTCTAGACACATTAAAATTCTGAAAATGTGCACTGAGTTAAAGCAGGTAAAATATACACAGCAATTACAAAGGCAGAGGATAAATGAAGATGACTGACAGTATCTCAAGTCTCATTATGCATGAATATGACGAGACTATAAAAAGATGTTCATCAAGACAAGCCTTTGAGCTTTAATGCTTGGAAGTATGAATCTCCAAGAACTGAAATATGGGTACAGAATGGATATTCCAGTGGGTGGCTTCCCCTCACATCTGCATACTTGTTCTTTGGTACACAATAAATCATGGCCTAACCATCATTCCTACCATTTACATGCATTAAACATTCATATGAGAGGTTCGTATTTTGCATTGTCACCAGTAAAGAGTTTTGCTGCTCCAGGACACACACACACACACACACACACAGCATTAGTGGAAAGGATTTTTCTTATTTTCTTTCAGTACAGGAGAAAAAATTATTTTTTTATGTCTGGGCTGAAAAACTTTCATTTTGTAATATTTGTATGAAAAATTCCTTATTCGCTATTGTGTGCTTTTAACACTCTCTGATTGTATTTGTGTCTGTAAAACTTGTTTAGAGACTAGTTTGGGGATCTTTTCCACTACACAGGTTGGAATTTCATGAGACTAAACTCACTGAGATAAAATAACAGCTAACTAAAGCTAGTGTTGCCATCCCAGATCCTTAGTAGTGGAAATATATAGGGATGAGCAAATGAGTACAGGTGAGTAATGAAGGAGCTCTATTCTTGGGCTGCACTGTACTAAAGATAGAGATTGTATTATCCTGCATTTCTCTACCAAAATGATGGTCACTTACTGTATTGGGAGCACCAAAATTCCTGTTTGGTTCCAAAGACCAGTCTGGGAATACCAGTGACCAATCTCAAAAAAGCTTTCAATGAGGTATAACAATTGCTATTGCACATATTGCTGGATGAGAAACCTGCCTCAATTGAGAAATGCATACAATGCCAATTGTTTCTCTGCAGTATGAATCAACAATCCCAGTTTAAGAAAAAGTTATCCATGAGATCCTGTGCAAAGGAATATACCCAGGTACCCATGGAGCAATAAATCCATGGCCTGAGCTGGGTAAACCATCAGGTGTGTGAGTGGGTGACTCAGGTCTGGGACACGTTTGGCCTTTCTTACATGTTTCAAATGCAATCACAGCTCAGCCAGTTCCATCTATCAGTGCAGTAACATTTGTCTAGAGTGCATCCCATAAACAGTTTAGAGTGCTTCACAAGCACTTGTGAGGGGATTTAGTCCATGAAATGCCATTAGATAAGTCACTGCCTCCATTGTCAGTGTATAAAAGTATTTGAGTCTTTGGATTTTGTATTGGACTAGTGAATCCTCAGGACCCTGTAGGGTCACTCACCTGGAATGTTCCCACCCATGCAGAAATGAAACTTGGACATGAACCGTTGACTTACTCCATTATTAATTTAGATAGACTCCTCTACCTAAATTAGGGGAGTGTCCTCTAAATGACTAATGAAAGTAGGTCTGTAGGCTTTGATTTCAGTACTTTAATTTTAACAGTTGTACAACAGAGAAACCCCCGACTTCTTATGCGGTATTTGGCATGTTCCAGTTGGTAAAAGATTGTGTTCTCAGATACTCTCACACAGATATTCTCTCTCAATGCATTCAGATTTTATACTAATTCTATACTAATTTATACATGTGAAAGCCATCTTCTCAGTCATTCTTGGGATAAAAATGACATTTTAAAACATTTAAAGCATATAGAAATCCTAAGTGCTTTCTTTCTTCCAAAATGTTATCTCTAACATGACTGCAGCATGCTATTATTTAACTCACACGTTTCACTCAAGTTTCCTTCAAATTTTGATGCAAAGCTGTAAAAGAGCCCTAAAAACTCAGATAAAAAAACCTTGACCTGTTTTCTACTTAATCAGGATGTTTAAAAGAATAAGTTGTTATCTCTTGTGGGTTTTATGGAGGTTAGCATAACATAAATCTGTACTTTTCCAAGTCGTAGAAAAATAATTTCATTAATGATAACAGTCTCTGCAAATGCTTGGGGCAAAAAGAAATAGCCATTTTTTCACAGAAAAAGCTTTTCACTCAAAAAAAGGAAAATATTTATGAAACACAATGCATGAATCCAATGAAAGAGGCTAATGTCCTTTTCAGCTTGCTTCAGTACGTTACTAAATGTTGTGGCTTTAGGAGACTTAGTATGTCATGTAATGTGAGTGTAATGTTGCAGCAAGATTTTCAAAAATAGTGCTTTAAAATGAGATATGTGGTTATTGTGGAACAGCTCCAATCTGCGAATCAGGGCTGTCCTCATGGCTTCATCAGTGTTTCAGCACTGGCCCCAGAAGAACCCATGGATACTGAAAAAGCAGTTCAGACTTTTTAGCCTTTTTTTCTCTCTGCCAATGAGGCATCCTACAGAACCGTGAATAATTTGTGCAAGACATTGGGCCAGAGGTCCCCAAGCCTCTCAGCACAATCAGACGACGTCAATGACTTTTTCTCATCCACGTAAGTAGATATTACAACTCAAAGGTAAAAGATTTTTCTTTTAAAAGACTGTAATTATACAGCTTCCAGCAAAGCTGTTGGAGTGAGGACCAATTTAAATGCAGTGAATGGGGAAAAAGAAAGTACAAAGATAAATAGTGACAGTAGATCACAGCCTGCAACTCTTTAATTTTATATTTATATTTCTTTTCAGCTGAATCCCCATGACAACCATCGTTAACACACTCTGTGAAAATCTATTTCAACTCTATTTGGAAAACCAATCAAGCTGCCCTAAAAACCCACCAGACAGAGTCATTCAGTCCTTTGTCCCATTCCAGCCAACATTATCCAACACAGTCGAAACAAGCACAACGAGCCAGGAGCTGGGATTACATGTGACAATCCTCCCCCACCACTCCTCTTCCTATGTAGACTACTAATTCCCTCTGGGGTTTCAGTATGAGAATTGAAACTGCTAAAGGGTCAGGCAGGATCACAAATTGTACCATTTAAACACTTGTCTTCAAGGCAGCTGTCTACAGAGAGCGGTACTAAAAAAAAAGGAATCAAACACTAATGAAGAGAAGTTGTCCAAGGAGTCTCATGTTCTTGAATGCACCCAGAAAGTCTGACTGCTCAGATACATTTTCTGACATTTCCTGTGTTTTCATTGCAAAAACAACCCTTCTGTGCTTCCTCCTAGTCCAAACAGCTTCCCCTCCCCAGACTGGGAGTGCTTCCATGCTGCAAAGAGAAGTTTCCTTGCCTCATGTTTTATTGAAAGAAGAAGGGTGTATGGGAAGAGGTTCCAGGGCAGCCTACCCAAGCCTGCTGAGACCACCAGGTCCTGACCTCAGCTAGCTCATGAAATATTTATTCAGATTTGCCTATGTTCTCTAGCTTTCTTTCAGTGAAGGAGATCTTGACTCTTCGGGTGTCTGATTTGCTATTGCTGAGCCATTTATTATTTTTACTCTTTTGAGCTGTAACACTCACAAAATATTTTTATGTTAGATTGAAGGAAATATCAGCTGCAAATGTCACAACAGTCCTATATCATATACTCAAATCTGCCTCTCCTGAGAGACCCAGAACCAGAGTGGCTTGAAGAAAAATTAAACAAGAGTGGCAGAAACATCCAGAGTTTCAGGAGCACATGAAGACAAACTTGACCATGAAGAAGATGATATTCAAATGAGGTTATCTACCCAAATCCAGGATAATGCACGTTCCCATACAAATTCCACCCACTCTGTATTTTCTCCCTCTCCATTAGAAAAAAGGTCCAGCACCCTGTTGCTATGCTACAGTTGCCAGTGTCTGGTTTTCACACAGCCACAAACAAACCATGCTCATTTCCCACCAGAACAGAAATGGTCAAGCAGGACTATAAGCAACCAGTGTGCCCTGGTTCCTTTGACATCAGCCCCACTCTTTCATCATCATCTTTAGCATCAGCCTCTGTAAAAGGGTTGGTCACAGGAAGCCTCAGGCACGTGAGGAGCAGCACTCCTGTTTCAAGAGAGTTTAAGACTGTCATCTCCTTTACCCCCTTGGGATGAAGAATTACCTTTACTGAAGATAGTGGAAGTGCAGGAAGTCCTGATGACAGGCCAGACTTAAAAGAAATGTCAAGCAAGCAACTGAATGTGTCACTGCTATTTTCTCCATCAGTCTAGAAGCGAGAATATCTGGGTCTAATTGATCTCACATAGGACTCTGAGCATGCCTCTGGTCTCAAGAATTTAAGAGAGAAGGTCTTAGCAAACACCTCCTCTCCTTTCCAACCCCCACAGTTACAGACATTCTGCAAACATTGCCTGAATCTGTAGTTACACAGAGCACTTTAAGCTGCCCAAAGAAACCTTGAACTTTTAACATAACATAGTGTGTGGGGGCTGGCAGAAGATGAAAGCAAGGAGGTACTACCTGCTAACATGCTTAAAGAACAACTGTGATAGGTGAGAACTTAGGGCTGACACAAGACAACAGTATTTTGAAGCCATATGATCTCTTCAGGGGAAATTAAATAAATTGGAATGAGGCTGACACTTATTTTTCAGCCTTGTTCATTTGGGGGCAGTCAGTGACAGTCAGGAAGTAGGCATGGACTAAAAGGTTCAGTGCTCTCTAGGAGCACTGGGACCAGCATGATCACAGTTTCTCTGGATCTCAGGAGTGGAATTTAACCAGGCCAGAACAACTGAAGGAAATGGAGGAATGTGCACTCTCCCCTACCACCCTTCTCTTCCCAGAGGCAAACTTTTCATAGTCTTGTATTTTTAATTTCCTCTCAGCTTGATTACTCCTCTGGATTATTCCTTTCTGATACTTTTCATGTCTAAAAAGACACCTCTGCCAGGCAGTTCACCTCTCTTAGAACTGCTGGTCAGAAGTATAACTGCAAATACAGATTTATAACAGACAATATTAATAAGGTTTTGCAACCTAATAATTCTGCTGATTAACATATCTGCCATCCCATATCTTTCAAGCAGAGATATTGTAAGCATCAGGAAAAAAGTGCCTTTTTAAACATTTTTTACCTATTTTTTCTATTTATTTTCTTTCTCTTATGCATGCATTTAACTTAGTCTTGAAAGGAATCTATATCAGACTACCACATCATTAAAAAAAACAGGCCAAGACTAACAGAATTGCTTTCATTTTAGCTCAAAAATAAATAGCTAATATCATCTTGAAGTACCAGTCAAAGTTCTTATTCTGATTAAGAAAAGCAAACAAAAATTATCTCTCTCTCACAGACACACACGAGCAAACAAAAGTCCCACAAAACCCCACTAACACTATATCCACAAGTGAAGAGAGAATGTGAATTACTCTACATAAGCTTTGTTTAAGGTGTGAGGAGTTTTTTAATGGCTTAAACTATTTTATTTGTTCCCTGAAACAGTTAGCAACATTTTTAATGGGGATTATTGCAATGGAAATAAACAAGTGGAAACAGTCCAGATTGCCTTTGACTTTTTTTAAAATGCTCTAAGAAGTAATAAGGGTTCCTTTAATCTTTCATCCTTTGCTGTGCCTGGGACATGCTGATTTCCATAGCAGCTAATTTGCATTCAGAGAACCTCATGTCCATCCACAATTCAACACTGAAGCTGCTGAGTTTTAACCTATGTTTTTGCTGGCATACCCTAATTCTCTTCACACCCTAATTCTGGGCCCTGTCACTCCATCCTTTGAATGTGATAAGAGATTTTTAGAGGTAGCAAAGTGAAGGGAATAATTATATCTGAATCTTCCTAGGATAGGGAAGACACCCTCTCTGCCCAATCAAGCAAGCCCAGAGTAAAGCCTCTACCATTTGAATGGAAAAAAGAAAAGAAAGAAAAAAAAGAGAGAGAAAAAAAAAGGGAAAAAAATAAATAGGAATAAAAGAAAAATACAGACCATAAAAGAAAAAGAAACCAAGCAGACAAATAAACAGAATAATCTCAGTGTGGAAAGGGACGAAGAGAGAAACAGCAGAGAGAGTCTCAAAAATTAAATTAATGAGAAATGAAGAAACATTTGTGTTTTAAGTCTTGATAACAAGTGTTCTCAAATTGGCTATACCCAGGAAAATATTTCTCAAATTCAAGTGCCGCCAGAGCCTTCAAAGAACAGCTCTTTTTAGGGCAAAACTGACAGCAAGTTGACATTTCACAAGTACTAGCTGCACTAGAAAACACATTGTTTTCTGCATATTTCACATAGACACTTCCCAGATCACAAGACATGCCAGGACTGAGAAATAAACCCAGTTATTTGTACTCCTCCAGGGTGCACCTAAATTCCGACCCCAGCTTCCCTTCTCTCAGTCCCAGCAGGTGCTGTTTGTCTGGCACCCGGGGCTGGATGCATGCTGTACTCACCAGCTGACTGCTGTACCAATACAGCGATGACTCCTTTAGCACACACCAGAACTTTTTCCATTTGTTGCCAATGAAAGCTCCTTTTTCCTTCTTTTTGTAGAGCCATCCTTGGCAATCGGCTTGCCCAAGCTCTTTGCATGATATCCTCCGTCGGCTCATTATAAAGAACCCTGTGCCATCAAAAATACAGTGTTGTGCTTGCTTAAAAGTGCAGAACCAGGAAAGATGTTGCTGCCAATTAAAGATCTCATCCTTACTTAGGAATCTCAGCAAATCATCCAAGCATATATTAAAATATACTTAGAAGTCATTCAGTTTTATAATGGCTGTGACAAGTAACACACATTCATTTAAAAGGCATGCTGATGTTCAGAAATAAAACAGTAAACTATAGATAATGCAGATAGTAATTAATGCTAAAATAACCATACACGAGTTTTTGTAAAATAAAAATACAGCCTTTGATCCTTTTAAGAGAAGCATGCACATATTTCCCCTCACACAGCTGCACTGAAAAGAATACATCTATTTAAGTCAGCTAGAGAAAACTATTATGCCAAGTACATGAAAACCACTAGTGTGTACGTCTGTGCAGGCAGCTGATTCTTCCTCCCTGATTTCCAGCTTTGATTCAATTAACATACCACAAGGATTTAGTCCAAAGGAACAGCCCGTTGTCATTTTTCTCAGAATCAGTGTAAGAATCGGTGGAGTTAAAAAGCAGCTTTTCACCAGCTGAATAGCACTACAAAATCCTCACCCTCCCAAGAATAAGACATACTAAGAAAATAACAAAAGAGGAATCCAGGAGAGAAAAGAAAAAACAATCTCTCATTACCTTGACTTTTCTTTTTTGCCTTCTGACGCAAAGGAACCTGTAAGAAATGCAGGAAGGAAAGAAAAGAGGAAATTTCAGATTGTGTTGCAACATTTGTGTAGAAAGGGGAGGGGGAAGCTAGAGAAGGACGTGGTGGTGATGCTGGTGGTATATGCAGGATGGAAACACATAACCCACTCACTGCTGAAGGGATGTGAGCAGCTGAAGCAAAAAACGTGTTAATTAAAATTGATGTATATCTAGTTGAGCAAGAGCAAACGCAACCCTATTACACGTGTCTATCTCCTAGTGCTTCCTGTTTCACATCCACAGGCAGCTTCTACTTTTCTGTCTTTGCCTGAATTGTATTCTGTGTTTTGAAGTTAAAACTCCAGCATTTCAATGCTTCATTACACTCCACAAGGGGGATTTACAAACATGGGGAGATTAAAATACGTGCCAGGTGACTGATAGTAATTTAGCTCATTCTAAGAACTCTTGAAAAAGAAAAAAAAATTGGTCTTCACCTTTGCCTTTTTTTATTGAATGCAGAACATCTACTTTTCCCTATGAAAGTGCTTCATCATATTTCTTAAGAAAAAAAAATCACACAAAATATATGGAAATTTTAGTCACTGTAAAAATAATACAATTGAATTTATTTATGCACTTGTCATCTACACATTTCTTCCTGCATAAGCATATAGAAAATGAAACTAAAAGAGAAGACCACAGAACAAAAAAGCAGGCAATGGAAAACGGAAGGTATGCCTTTTGGAGTAAAATCTCCCCAGACAGGCTGGTTGGTTGTGTGATTGCAGACAAAGTACTTGAAATCTCTTTGCCTCAACCTTTCCTTCTCTAGTGTGGGAACTGAAGCATTCACCTTTTTCTATTTTTAGGAAGGGTTCGAAGCCTCTGGATGACAAACGCTGGATAAAGTGACGAATGATTTAATATGCTGGCCACAAGGTTGCTATGCAAAGCCGGTAGCTACCTGATCCGCTGCAGAGCTACGCTATGCACATCCCTAATGCAGCCCCTCTGCCCCGCCAGCCAGCTGCCCAGGGAAACAAAACCCCACTTCACACTACTCTTGAAAAGTTTGATGGCTCTCCTCACAGGCAATTTGCAGGTGAGTAAAGCTAGACTGTCTGCAAGCAATGACTGAAGAGACCACTGCCACCAGTACGTAGAGGAGCTGCTACTTTCTCAAGCAGGGATCTCTGCAGTGTGTATCACAGAGCACAGAACCATGGATCGCGGTCCTGTGCTTATCTAGTGCCTCTTTGACATGACCTGAACAACACTCTTGGGGGAGGCTTTACCAGGCATGAATAATCCCAGACTCCTGCTTAATCACTGAGGTATTTTTTTTCCTTTTTCCTTTAATATTTTTTCTTAATTCTACCACTTTCTCTCTCAGACTATTCTCCATGACAACACACAAAGAAAAGCAATAAGAAAACACATCTGCTCTATTAGAGGCTCTGCTATTTTTCCATCCTATATAGGCCACCCTACATGTCTTCATTCTGAAGAAAGAAATGCCCTATTTAGGACACATGGAAATAATATATGGCCTCAGGGAATCAATGGGTCCCACAAACTAATTACTTTCCTTTAGAGCTATCCAAAATGATATTAAGAAAAACAAATATGAGTCAGGTCCCCTGGCCCAAAAACTATGTAGTAAAACAACATCACATCTTTGCCATGGTACTATATTGGGGTCATTTCATCTCTAACCAACATAAAGTCATAGAACAAGGAGAGCAATACTGAGACAGGATGTGGCTCTCTCTACACAACTGAGCAGGAAGCAATCTTTCCACTAACCTTGTTGATGATCTAAAGCAAAATAACATGGTCTACTGCTCATCTGTCAAGAAAGAGTTAATACCCACATTACATAAGTCGTCTGTTGGGACCAACTTTATATCAGACTGAGGCAAAAACTAATTACCATGTAAGAGCTTGGGCTAGCTAAAAGAATTTACAAATTTATGTGTATTATTCTGCAGCAATGATGGTATCCTGCTGCAAGTTGATAGGGGTCATGAACCAACCCTCTCTTCTTCATATATTGTGGCAGGAGTTGGGAAATAAATGGTCCAAGGAAGAGCAGTTTCCCTACCCAGCACTGTATTTAGTTTTCCTAGATAAAATTAGTGGTAAATCTCTAACAAAATAACTGCTGAATGAATTTTTTTGAATTAAGATATATTTCTGGTTATCTTTCCAGGTGTTTCTGAATACTGAGGTAAATTTTCAGCAAATTAGTACTATGCCTGGAATTCTGCATTTTTACTGTGTTTTACTGCTGTTCAGAAACCCAGCTTCATCCTGCAAAAAAAAATGTGTTCTGCTCCACGCAAGAAAAAGCTCTAATCCCCAACTGCAGCAATAAAATCTGGCATGATTCACAAAATTGCCTTCTCAAATTTTGTTGATCTATAAACAAATTAAAAAAACCTCTTTTTCCAGAGCACAGTATTTGGAGTGCGACAGATATTTTATGAAATAAACAAACAGTTTTCAGTAAAACTGTTTTCATCTCAAACCAATAGAAAACCTATATTTAAATGAATGTACCACAAAATTCATAAAATGCCTCACCAGCACAGTTTGGATTCAATTTTCCATGAGAATACAACACATTAGCAAGTCTCCAGTGGCAAACCTTTTCTCAAGAAGTAAATTAAAGTTTCCTTCACTCAAAACTCTTTTATAAAAGTCAATAATCTTTTATTTCAGTGAACTTGGGTGAACATTGATTAAGAGATACTTTAAAGTTTCACTCTTGTAGAGATTCTTACCAGTGCAGAATAAAGAGAAAAGTGTGCAAGGCAGACTAGTTACCAATAAAACCAGGGGTATAACAGCAGTTTCAGATGTGAAGGTACTGTAACTAGCACACAATATATTGTCACTGGACCAATCTGAAACTAAACCTAATGTTGTGATTTTGCTTCTGACAGTGGTGGATGTTTTTCTATAATTTTCAATTTCCTGATGGAAAGTGATTTATTTTGTTATCACTGGTTCCACTGGAAAACAAACCAAGAACATTAGATGTATTTCTGTCTCTTCTTGTTACCAGGGAAGATCTGAGAACAATAGTTCTGAGAAAACTCTTGGATAACTGCAAAACACACACTTTTGTGTAAGACTGGCAATAGAGAGTAGGTTTTAATTGTTTTGTTATGCTTTGGTTTGCTAAGGACTGAACAGGATGGGATAGTGATGCTGCAAAACAACACACTCTTGCTTTCCATTACTCCTCCACTTGGCAAGCAGACCATGAGTGAGCTGCAAAGGATCCTGTTCAACTGTGCATTGTTCACAGCCACTTCTGTGCCAGGCAGGCTCCAATGATGAGTAAAATCATATGAGAGAAGCAACAACTTCAGCAAAGCCTTCTGCCAGTTTAGATGTCCTATTTTTCCACAGAATCACAGTATAATTAAGATTGAAGGGACTTGAAGAGGTCATCTAAGTCCACTCCCCACCTGCAACTGGTTTTCCAGGACCATTTCCAGATAGCTTTTGCATTTCACTCCACACTCTCTCTGGGCAACCTGTGACAGTACCCAGTCATCTTCACAGTAAAAAAGGTTTCCTGATGTTCAGAGGGAACCTCCTGTGTTTAAGTTTGTGCCCATCACTTCTAGTCCTGTCACTGGGCACCACTGAAAAGAATCATAAGATCATTAAGGTTGAAAAAGGCCTCTGAGACCATAAATTCCAACCATCACCTTAGTGCCACCACCATGTTCACCATTAAACCATGTCCTCTTCTTTCCATCCTCCCTTCAGGTATTAAAACACATTGGTAAGAGCCTCTCTGAAGCTATTCTCCAAGCTAAACAGTCCCAGTTCACTCAGTCTTTCCTCATATGTTAGATGTACAGTCTCTTAATTACTCTTTTGGCCCTCCATCAGGCCTCTTCAGTATGTCATGTGTGTCTTATATTGAGAAGTCTTTCCAGGAGTGGCCTCAGCACCACTGAATAAATTATGACCTCCATTGACCTGCTGGCAATACTTTGTCTAACGTAGCCAAAGATACCATTTACCTTCTTTGCAGCATGGGCACATTGCTGGCCCGTGATGTCCACCAAAATTCCCAGGTCCTTCTCCGCAAAGCTTCTTTCCAGCCCTATGGCCCCCAGCATAGAGTGGTTTCTCCTGGTGGCGCCATTTGTGCTCAAATGGAATAGCAACAGGGGATAGAAGTCAGAAGCCTGGACAGGCTTTGGCACAGCATCTGGGATCCTGGCCCCTTCCAGGCAGAAAATGTCTCTAGGTGGTTTGTCAGATGGGTCCTCTGTCCCTCACAGAAGGGAGTCACCCACTGCAGGGTCTCATCATCCCTTCCTGGCAGACCTGCATGGTTTACAGTTGAGTGAACCAGGTCCTTTGCTAGGGCACACATGGGCTCCCCTTCAATTGTGATGGCAGTCAAGCTGTTCTTAGTTGAGGCAGGAGCTTCCTCTTGATACGAGAAGTCATCGACTTCCATCCTTCCAATTCTCCAGAGGTTTTCCTTACTTTGATAGTGGGCATAGACTCTGCCTTCTTCTCCACTGCAGGTGGGGACGGACAGCCTTTGAGTGTTGTGCGTCAGAGCAGACCCTATCTCTCTCTCTCTCTTTCACTTTCTCTGATGTTACACAGGCTGCACGCTTCCTCCCAAACCTCCTCCTCTTGCCAGAACAGCTCCTCCACAACTGCCTGCAGGGCCGAGAGACATCTCCCTTGGCCTCAGGGAGAAGTCTCTGACATCCCCTGAAATCTGGAACTTGGGGGGCTGCAGACACTCTGTGTGGAAGCCTCTGCCCTCGCAGGGACAACTGCTTCTGTACCTTCTGGGGAAGCTGCCCTGTTAGCACCATGGCTGAGACTGTTACAGCCCCACTGTGTCAACAGAGGCCCCCGTATTTCACCCCTTCTTCACACCCTGCTGCACAAACTGATGGCTCTGTGGGCTGCAGTCAGGGTAGGACCCTCCCA
Source organism: Erpornis zantholeuca (assembly GCA_013400515.1). NCBI lineage: Eukaryota > Metazoa > Chordata > Aves > Passeriformes > Timaliidae > Erpornis > Erpornis zantholeuca. The sequence continues at coordinate 48,895 of VZTN01034446.1, read as the reverse complement.
AACACCAGTTAAAGGTGCTCTGGACCCTTCCTAATCAGAGGAAGCTGTGTCAAAGGCTCCAGGCGTCCTGGGTCAGGGGCAGCCTGCAAATTCCGGAGGAATAAAAAATGGGGTGAAATAGGTATATGAGGCTGTTTCAAGGAAAGAAAAAAAAGTCTACATGGAAAAGCAGGGACATTGGGCTAATATGAAAAAACAGGCTTCATGTCTCATGAAGATTGACTCAAGATTCATGAGTCTGAGAAGGCACTAAAGGCAGCTACGATCAACAGTGATATTCTACAGAGTTGTATTTTCTTTAAGCTTCTTAAGGGTTAGACAGATGTGTGGCTAAGAAAACCCTTTGCTAAGCTCATGTATCTAATGTTACAGTTTTCTCATCCATTGAGGGGTAGAACTTAGAAGTGAGGCACCCCTGGCATCAGGCACATATCAGGCACTTAATTTTATCCTTAGAGGAGAATTGGGGCAGCCTCACTGCTTGAGCTGGCCCATAAGAAAGATCTTGTTTGAATATTGATGCTGTTCACATGTGCTATTCTTTTATGCTGTTCATGGTCTTCTATGACTACAAGGATACATTCCCTACATATGACCACTTCAGATGATCAATAACTGGCATAACTTCAGTTATACTCACGAGAATATTTCCATCAGCTTCCATGAATGGTTTCAAGGTTTAGCGGAAAGGCTGTAAAAAGAGAAAGTTTTGTGTACTTAAGCTCTGTATTATGCTTTCATATACCATAAGTCTTGGCAGTGGAATAAAAAAATGCTTTAAAACATTTTGTCCTTCTAAATGTACCCTCCGACTTCTTCCAGCCCCAAAAAAAAACCTTTTCCAAAGACAATCCCATGTTATGTGAACTGATTTTACTGTTTTAGAAATCAGAAGCAGTAAGTAATATTAACTCATAACTATTCAAGCTTATTTATTATGAAATAAACAGAATAAAGCTCATGGATATGGCCAGAGGGTTGCTTTTTGCTTGGTTGTGATGGGTTTTGGAGTTGGGTGGGACTGGGGGTTTTTGGGGTTTTTTGAGGAAATGCAGAGAGAATAAATGAATAAAATTGGGAGTGGATTCTTTTTGTTCAATTTGGTCTTTACTCCGAAAGAAATCTATTGGATTTGGCTTTCTTCTTTAGTTGAGTAATTCCCAGAATTTTCTGGGATTAAAACTTAGGTAACCTTCTAGTTCTCCTGAATGGTATTGGTGCCTTAAATGGCTACCTAGAAACAGAGACTAGACAGGAATAAAGGAAAAAGGTGGTATTTATTTGAAAGGCCTTCAGATGTACAGTTTTGGGCTCCAGAGGGTCCTGCCTCAGTGGATCCCAAAATGAATGACAGGTCACGAGTTCTTCACACTTTTATATCAGCATAAATTCACCAATCAGGCCCCAGCCAATGATGTGATTTCCCACAAGCCTGCCCCTCTCTCCCCAATATGATGGTTTGCAGTTCTTGGTCTGGGTGTCCTTGGAGAGCAAATTAGAGGTTTTGTTATGTCTACCTTAGCATAAGAGAACAGCACTTAACAAGCTACAGGAAACTTTAGAGTTACACTAGCAGTACAGGATTTGAAAGATATAAAAGCTAAAACCTAAGGAATCAGGATGAAACCTCATACTGGACTATTCGTTTTATAATGGATTGAAATTTTCCTTTCTGGAGACCAAATTCTGCACAGTCCAGCAGCAGACACCAGATTCTACTTTCCACAGACACACCAGGTTAGTAGGTATCCATTTAGGTGGCAGATCAGGTGATTTCATTTGGTTAAGGCAAGCACATGTCAGCTCCCTGCATGATTTTCCTTTGGTTGGTAGAATGGGCAGATGATGAATCGGTGCAGTGTCCAAGACGAATGAAAGCATACCAATGTTTCAGCGCCAGCAAAGTTCCTATAAACCTCACCCCTCTGCATGTGAAAGAATCATTGAGGAAAATGGGAGAGGATGCAAGACTCTGCTGAAGCAAGCAAGAAAGGATTTCCAGAAATAGAGCCACACTTCAGAAGAATTTCTAACAAGAACTTTTTCCTGTTACTAGAACCAGTTATTTAAGGTATGTGCCACTCCTCATACATAATATTTGCCTTAGTTTGAAAATAAAATCTTAAAAAAGAAAATAAAAACCCACCTACTGGCTTCCAGCAATTTCAAACCAAAAATAGAAAGGCAAACAAATACATATTTTTCTGGCTCCCAGCCATTTCTGTTCAAAAGGAGAAAGAAGCACTATCTATAAGTAGCTCAAGTTGAACTAATATCATTATGAGGAGAGATGTTATGGCCAATAATTTCAAGGATGTTTAGAAATCATAGCTAGTACAAACAAGCAGAGGAAACACCTTGAGTTATACAAGCAAATTAACATTTAGCCTCAAACACAGAGTAAGAAAGAAAGAGAATAACAGACCCTATCACAGTAATTATTGTGACATGGCCTTTTTCCTGTCATTTCTTCATTTTATATGTGCCTTGGGTTTGGGGAGGAACTGCACAGCTTTGAATCAGATGCAGTACCAGAAGCAAGAGGAGAAGCATTAGTTAACTGGCAAGGCAAGGTTTCCTCCTGTGTGCTCTGCGCCAAAGGAGCTAAAATGGATTTCAGCTCACCCTTCTCAGTGACTTTAATGCAAACTTTTGTTTAGTTTCCAGAAATTGGATAAACAGTCTTTGAGCCAGCACCCAGCATTCAAAGGCAGCATCCACTTCTGTCTCATTCTAGTTAAAGAGTATAATTTATTGTTCCCTATGTAAGGAAAGATATTTTAAAAATCACACATTCACTGCAGAAATATCTCCTAGACACTTAGCCTGAGTTTGCTTCTCCTAAGTACACCCAACACAGAGTGAGATTAGTTACTCTGTGAAATGGCATTAGGATTCTTATATCCACTCAAGTGTATTCAACTGTTGCAAAACATTTCAGAAGGGCATAACATGTTTATCTCTGCACTACAGCAAAATAAGTGATTCTTTTCAATTTTGTGCAGGTGCACTGTGGGAAAGCTATCTCTCCTTTATAAACAGCCAGACGAATTAGGAGAAGGAGCTGGATAGATGTGGCCATTCAAATAGAGCCAATCAATATCCACCTTACTGGATGGTCCAGCACGACTCTCCAGGCTGTCTCTGGGATCCATGGGCCCCTGCCCCTGGATAACCCCTCACACAGGCTGCATTTGGCATCCCCGGATGGGCAGTGCCCTCCCTTTTCCCTCTGTGTGGTGGCAGTGCCCAGGGCTGGCAGCTTTGCCAACAGAAGGCCTTCCCAGCCCACGAAAGCTACACCTGAGCTTAGGAGCTTTGCAAGTCAGAGAGAGATTAGTAAGAGACAACCCTTCAGTTCATACCATCAGGAAGGTGTCCTGACTCCCAGCTGGAATAGCTGCATCAGGAGAAGACTTGGCCCCTTTCACAGCACTTGCAGTGCAATGTTACAGCCTGAAGACCTCTGTGTATCCTTGTCCTGACGTAGGTGGCCATTGAATTTGAAGAGGGATGTCACCCCGAAAGGTGGGTGTGGGATTCTAACCCTCTACCTAACACTCTCTGTTTGCAACAAGATAAATTCTAGGAACAGAAGGAGAGGAAAACCCTCCAGCCTACGGATTAAGGTACCCACATGGAAGACGTGCAGCAGGATTGCAGTCTGGTGTTAAGGATGCTCAATTTGCTAAAACTGAATATTGGAACAAACCAAAGAGAGAAAATTAAACACGGTAAACACCCTCCCACTTCAGATGGCCTCAGAAAGGATGAAACAAACTTGAATCTCTCATTTTCTGGAGGCTAAACTGCAATGGATGTACTGAATAAAAGCAAAGGGGATAGATACACATTATCAGTTTGTAAAACATACCTATGTTTCTTTGGCTTTTCTAAGAGTTACCTGAACCACCCGATTTAATTTTAGTCTGAATGGAATACAGTGTCAAATGTGGGCTCACTTAAAAGATTTCTAAATCAAGTTCATGAGGGCTTTTTTATTTTCGTGTAATAAATGATCTATAAGTATCGGTATGCATAATTTTATTAATCTCACTTCACTCTTGCTTTTTCAGGAAGAGTAATAAACAAGTAGGTATGTGAGCAACAGCTGATGCAACAAGTGTGGAAACATGACAGGTGTCTTATCAGAAACATCTTGCAATCATGGATAGAGGTAGTTATTCAACTCATCATCTCTTCTGAAAAACATAGAAATATCTCTGCAAAGACCAAACATAATATGAAAGAGTGGGAAAAGGGGAAAAAAGAAAAAACGTTGAGGTTCCAATGGCTCTAATTGCAAAAATCAATCTTAATTCATTAGAAATATTCCTCTTGGAAAATCAAAATCAACAAGGCCTTATGCTGTCTCTTACCAAATATAAGTTACAGTGGGTATGTCAATCTGCAATGATCAGGGTATAAGCCTGACAGACATGCCTTCCAGGCATCTCTCAGATGACATCCAGAGTGGACATATGCCTTCCTGCTTCAGAGCAAAATATTTGATATATGCAACATGACTCAGACTATTTGTGTCACAGAAGCACCCAAAATGTGCATAACTAAGCTCCTGTTCAGATGGCATTGACATAGACTGCTCCAAAAGAAAATTTCTGTTTTACCACGCACCAAGCCAAGGCTCTAGACAAACCAGAAAAGAAGCTTTGAACCTTCTGTTTATGTTTCTCACACTGGTCATCAGCTTTAACCTCTATGCCTGTTTTCTGTTTATTTGGCTGTCTGCAGCAGTCTGCGCTTCAATGGGCAATGAATTGACAGGCAATATGAAACTAGTGAGAGTGCTACAAAACTTCCCCTCCCAAAAATCAATGATTACTTAATCACATATTTCACCAGACATTAGGAATAGCATTGCCCCAATTTACAGCAGTGCTTGAAGCACTGTCCTGTGGCAAGGAGACAGCCTTACATAATAGTCCTAAATTATCACACTGTCTCTAACTGGGGTTCTTGCAACAATATAGGGGGAAAATGATCACAGTGACTGCAAGGTCATCATTGTCCTTAGGCTTACTAGAGAACAATGTAATTTGACAGAACCTTACCATTAACCACTAATTAGTCAGATCTAGTCAGGTACTTACCTGGTTAATCAGCTATCTAAATTGACTGTCTAACTTGTACAAAGAGTTTCTTGGTCTGCAGATTTTCTCTTACGTTCAGGCTCACCAGGGAAGATTGATATTAAGGTGGTGCTTTGCCTCAGGGCAATGACAAACAGACATTAAGGTCATTCTCACAAAAGTTCATGGGGCCATCCCATCCTGGATAATGTTGCCCCACCCACCTTGGTCCCCATGACTTCATGTTTCCAATTGCAGATGAAACTGTGGATTCATCATTAGCATCCGAAAGAGCAAGTCTGTGAAAATATTGTCATAATTGCCAGAGAATACCTGAAGCTTTGGTCACAATAGATAATTTTAACCTTTTGAATAAGCATTACACTTTGAAAAGACCAAAGGGTTCTTTTCACAGGCTTAACAGCAAGAAACTGCATTTTTCGTATCTATATATCGTATATATATATCATATTTCGTATCTAATACCTTTATATTTTATAATACCATTAGTTATAACTTTGTTTTGAAATGCATTTGGAGTTACTCAATTGCCTCATGTGAAAGTAATTCAAAAAAATGACTTCTGACTCTGTTTGGGTGAAGGCCAGGACAAACTGGAACAAAGTTCATTGCTCCTGTGTTGGAGACAGGAAGGGTCTGGAGAAATCGCTCGGCTTGGATCATGGCCAGGTCCTGTCAGCCCATCTGGGAAGCCCAAGGGCAGCAGGTTATATGTGCTGACAACTCTGAGCAAGCAGTTGCAGGAGTCAGTGCTCCCTGCCTTCAGGAGAGGGGCTGGAAAGAAAGAAGTGGTTCCACAGAAGGATGATGTGCTCCAGCTGCCTCAGAGACCAAAATGGCATCCTTAATGAAGTGTGTCTGCCCCAAATTCCTTGTAGTGTTGAACTGAGTCCTAGTGCTGCTATGTTTGAAGGGCCAAGGAAGAGCTTGCAGAAACACTGAGTGCAAAGCTTCAATTCCTACTGCCTCCTAGCTGGCATTTTGTTTTTCTGTGGCAATGAAAGGCAATGAAAGCAGGCAAAATTAAGCTGGCTGCAAAAAATGGGGGAAGAGTTAGTGCACTGAAGGGGTAAGGAAACACTTCAGGGATAAAGAAGCACTTCCCTGATGTTCTGCTCTCTTCCAAAGATGCACAGGTTTTTGCTAGTTCAGAAGATGAAACACAGAAGGGATGAAGGGGAAAAAAAAGGCAAAAAGCCTGTAGACCCTTCTGAGACAACCATCTAAGGGGTTTCTCTTGAAGCAAGTCCCTTGTGAAAAGATACAGATGAAGAGAGAGGGACCATCTACTTCCTCTATTTTTTCAGGTCAGTTTTGAGGGAGCACTGCAAGGTCCAGCATCTAAAGAGAGAAAAAGGGCATGATTCAACCTAGCACAAAGGTACAGAACTGCTGCTCTACTTGCAAATTTGGATCATTGCAGTGAGAAGAATCTGAGACATCCTCACTGGAAGGCAGTTCTGAATAACCTTTGCTGTCATGGCATTGCAGCAGGTATATGCATCCAATGGAAGGTAAAAAATTACAAAAAAATGTGAGCTTGGAGGACAAGGTTCAGAGGAAGAAAAAGAAAGAGAAAAAGAATTGTTGCCAAAATGAACCAGATTTCCTAAAATAAGACTAATAAAAAAATTTGTGCCAGGTAGAGCCGACATGGCTAGGCTGCTTGGCACACTCCAGCTTTCAGCTCTGCCCTGTGCCACTTCATGAACACGGCTGACTGCAGGGTCCTTTGCCCAGAGCAACTCGGTGGCATTTTCCTTTTGGAGAACTTTTATTTTTTCCCATCCAGTGGCCATTGGGGTGAAAACCCAACTGGGACGCAGGAGTCCTTGAGGTGGGGAATGGCCTCCCCTGCAGCAGTGCCAGGCTGCCCTTGGAGGGGATCAGTCCTCACCCACAACATTGCTGAAGTCACCTTGTAGGCAGCAGTAATTTGAATTAAGGCAGTGAAACCAATGCTAGAGCAGAAGCCAGCCAGTCTTTCCTGTGTTTACAGGTGCTGTCCAGGGCACTGTGGGTGGTGTTTTCTCCTCTGCCCAAAAATCCCAGTTACCTGAGCAATATTTCCTGAGCTTCCACCCTGACAAGAGATGCAACAAGGAAATTCAGCCCCACTACAACTGACACAATTGCAATATAAAATCGCAGGATGACAGAAGCATTTGACTCCTGCATTTGAGAACAAGGGGCCAGCAAAAATTGTTACTCTTTGCACTCTCTGAAGCTTAGATGTGAGTCTTCCTTCCACTAAGGCAATGTTTATTTTATCAGCAGCACTATACAAAAGGCTGACATTCACACTTCCGGGGAACTCTTAAGAGAACATATTTTAAAAAATTATGTTGATTATTAAGAGGATGAAACAGGTAAGAAATATCTGGGGGACCTTATGCTTCTTCCGTCAAAAATTCCACTCCACACTGATGAAGTTCTCAAGAAACTGAAGTTTTGTGAGTCCTGTCTGGTTCTTCATTAAAAGCTCAGGAGCAGTGAAGAGTTTATCTTCCTCCCACACTCCAGAGCACAGCAAATACATTCACTGCACTCAAACACCACCTCTGCAATGGGGCAATCCCAGTGGGGAGAGGCATAGCAGTGACAAACTGCCCTGGCAGGTTTCACCAGAGGAGGGTGGAACTGCTTCTACACTACCATGTCTTCTGCTCAGTCATATAGATTTGCATGTGGCCTCCTTTTTCCTCGTGGCTGAATGGCATTTCCCCAGGAATGAGAGGAAATGGAGAGAGATGGAGAAAACTGGACTGCTGACATCGTGGCTTCTCCAGAAAAATTTAGCCAGTACTCTTTCCTCAATTCAACATCCAAGTTCATGTGCTAATAATATATAGCATAGAATTTCTCCAAGGCCTAGGACAGGCAGGCCAGTGAGCTGGGCAGGCAGCTGGGATGCAAGTGCTGTTCTCAGTGTGTCTGAGTTAGACCAGATATGGACTGCTGAGAGGCAAAAACAATCACCTCTAGGGGGAAAGCTCAAAGATATGAGAAAGTACTCTTAGAAACACTTTGCCCTGGAATCCAGTTTAATTATCAGTGGCTTGCCTGCTTCTAGACTATTTCAGCAGTAGAGTTGGGGTTCTCTTAAACAGATTAATTCTCATCTTCAGTTGCTACCAGATATATTTACTTTGACTTACATTTGCAATAAGCAAGAGAAAAAAGCCTCTTCACCACACAAAAAGAGCACAGTAAGAAATATCTGCTAGAAGACAGACCTCACCAGTGTGAAATGTGAGTCTTGTCTAAGGTGGGTATCATAACAATCCCATTGGCCCTGAGATCTGCAATAAAGGTTTAAAAACCTCCTATGACTGATTGCAAATAATTGCTGCATGTAATCAATTGCTGCAGTACTGTTCTTCTGCCTTCAGTGCCTCTAGGCTTTTGGGATTTACTGATTCTTCTTTCTTAAACACCACAGACTTTGCCAGAACATCTGCACACAGAAATAAACCATTAGAGATGACTATTTGCTACTCCTGCAAATGTAGATCTGACTACATCAGACACTTGAATCTTACAGAAATGAACACTTTTCTGTATTCCTTTTCTGTAGTGTTGCCCTCACTGTAGTGAAATCTCAAAGGAGAGCAGTGAGCCTTTTCAAAAGGAGAAACCAATATGTTAAAACTACTTACATAGAACTAAAAACAGAACTTGTTCTATCACAGGAACAATTTCAAGGTTTTCCCAGAAGATCTGGATTTTTCTTTATGTCATATGTTGTATTTTACAAAAAGTTTGTCCTTATATTTCACCATACTATGATTCTCAAAACAGTCCACACAAAGTTAATCTGTCTCTCAATTTTCTTCTAAGGAGAGACTTTCTCTCTTCTCTGTTTTCTTCCAAAAAGTTCCTAGCAGTTTATGTCCTTTTATATTTAGAGGAGTATATTTCAATATAGAGCACCTCCATTTTTAAAAAATTCTTATAGATGTATCTTTGAAGTTTTATAGAGGAAAATCAGATAGTCAAAACAAATTCTTGACTTCTCAGTGATAAAAATTAGTAACCAAGACTATATAGAATTAATATTATCACCTATTTAATGGTAATGTATATCTCACAGTATCTGCAGGCTCAACAGTTACTCATTTCTATGATCCCCTTTAAATAAATTATTTTAACTTATTACTTCAGTTTTTTTCTCTCATTGGCAAAAGGACCCCCATGGTAGTAAAAATAATAAATGAGAGGAAAGTGCTTGGAAAAAAGCAACCCCACACTTGGTATTTCCCATTGCAGCAGAGCTCTAATTTATCCCAATAACTGGAATTAAGCCACAATATAATTTCTAAAGTTAAGTATGTTCTGACTGAAAATATATATTTTTTTCAAATTATATTATAGTCCTTAAATTTCAATTTTGTATCTTATATAAAATTAAGTAATAATATAAAATTCATCCAAGTTCATAAGAAGATTGGCACAAGAAGCCCTCTTCTCAAAATGTAGACAGACTTGACCATCAGTCTGTGATTTACTGAGATCAATGAGGATGAAAATAAAGCATGCCAAACCACTTCAGAGGATTCAATATGCTTGTGTTGTTTTTTCTTAAACATCTGCCAGTCTAGAATTTATGCCCCAGTTCTTAGCAGGAGAAAAAGAGCTGACCACAGCAATAGGATGAAAGAATCCTGAAAATTTTAAATTCAAGGTAGACAAGGTTAAAACTCCACAGAGTCAGGTCAGAAGGCTGAACAGCTGTTCAAACTGGATGTCAGTCAAGTTTTCAGCACATTTCATAATGTGTTGCATGTGCAACCAGTTTTTCACATCCTTGAAAGTGAAAGAAGGGGAAGCAGCAGCAGAGGAAAGCTATGGACTCTAGCTGAGCACCCACTGTCCTTGCACATCCACAGGCACCAATATAGAACCCAAATATGATATAATTGGATGTAGTATAAAGTTATATTATGGCCCAAAAGTAGGAGCAGCATAGTGCCACACGCTGAGCTGCTGTCTCGAAAGCTGTACCAAGGTTTCCATCAGGAGACAAACAGGCCAGAACACAACCACCACCTGAAAGTTTATCTGATCAGAAATCACTTATGTGGAGGAACTGGAAAAAGCCCTACAGTCTCAGCAATTAACTAGTACAAGACCAAGTCTTTTCTGTGGGTTTAGGAACCCAAGACAAGAGTTAAATTTTCCTGATTCACTGTGTTTCTAGGATTTTATCTTCACAGTACATCTTTGGTGGGAATGAAGTGTATGCCAGGCACAGATAGCACATCCAGAACACAGAAAACTGCTGGAGGCTCTTGCTTACCCCTGTGTTGGAGCCCAGGAAGGCTGGAGAACCTTTCCTGCTCCTCTGGGGACACTTATCCCTAGAACTACACAAAACAGCTTAGCCATTGGACTAAGCCCATGGGAGAAACTTCCCTCACTTCTTGAGGAACTGAAAGTACCAAAGAAATGAAAAGAGGTGTTGTTTAGTGTACCACAGAGTGTGCAGTTGTAGTTTTAGATTTTGCTCTATATATTGAGACAACATGGAGAACCCAGTGTGTCAACTTCTCCTTGTCCTTCTTCTTCCTTCTCTGACCTTAATTCCTGTGATTTATTAATTGGTAGAAAGAAATTAGTGTAGAAGAAGCATGCTAATAAAATTGATACTTATTGGGTTTAAAGACAAAATAGGATAAGTAGAGATTGTTGGTTGGGTGATAAAAGTATGTAAGATACCTGCTCTGAGCAGCAGAAGCCATTGTACTCCTGGAAGAAGCAGCAGAGACTGTGCTTCTGAAACTTAGATAAGAAAAAATAAACAATCCCTGAAGCAGCAGAAAGAAATCTTGCTTCATTTTTCCTGACATGGGACACTGAAAATGAAGATTGCCAGGCCAGGAAACCCATGGGGCCAGAAAGCCCCAACACCCCTGCAATGGTGTGTACTACATGGCAATTTAGAATACAGATTCAATTTTCATCTCAGCAGTGCTGTAAGTCTGCTGGTACCACTTGGGCACAGCCCACAAGACCCCAGCTGGAGACACAGTACAAAAACCACAACTGAAAAAGAAATTCCAGTGCACTAAATTCCTGGTAAATAAATAATTAAGTAAATATATAAATAAATAAATGTTGATAATTTCTGTTTCTCAATTCCAGCCCTCTTCCCTTCTAATTCCTTATTTTTCTCTTATCTGTAGAGATGCTAAACAACAAATTTTACTAAATACAAACATCCTCACATTGTTTCTTTCTGAGAAAATTTGACTATTTGACATCATATCCTTTCTCCTTGCACTTTGTAAGACTCACACAAATCATTTAAAGACTGTATTAGGAAGCTACAGAAAGCTCAGACAATAAGCAAATTACTGTGTGTTAGCTGAGACACATTAACTACGAAAGAGCTTTAAGGCAAACTGAATTGCCTAGTGGTTGTTTTTGCTTTAGATTAAGAGAAAACAAGCACAATTAATATGACTCAGCTGGTATGGTATTTTGATGGTGCTTGTACCCAGAAGCTGCTCCTAGAAGAACCTGGTAGACTTAGATGCACCACAGAATAAGAGCGTGAGCTCTCTTGAGACCTTGCAAGCAACAGCAAGGACAACAAAACAGCTACACAATGTAAGAAAGCAGGGAAATATGTAAAGTGATTCACAACATTACCACACAAAATATTTTTGAAGAAACTTCTCTGAAGTATTAGCAACAGGGATTGGCAGTATGTTTTCTTCCATTACAATGGACCATGTGCACTGCAGGAACAGGGAGGAAAGGCAATGGCTCTTGGCAGGTTCCAGTTTAAGACAAGCTACAGCAGGAGGATGTAGGCAGGAACCAGACAGACTTCAGGATAACAGTGAGACAGCAGCCACCAGGATCATGTTTTGGGTCTCAGCAAGCCTGAGGACAGGCATTGTCAAAGGTTTGTGCCAGCACCAGAGCAAGGGCTTTGAAAAATAATGAGAGAGTATACATTCAAATGCTTGTAAACCTAAGAGAGAGATCCCAGGCAGTGAAGGATCCCAGGGAGTTCACAATGAGAGTTCAGGCTCAGTATGTTTAATGCTGCTCAGAAGTATAATTAAATAAGATGGGAGATTCATCAATGAAGCAGAGTAAGAAAACTATCCTTGCAATGAGTTTCTGAATTGATGTGAGGTGGTGAAATTACTTTTGTCAAGACCAGATAACAGGAGATTTCAGTAAAAGTGACATTAGACAGTGACAACTTGGATAACAGTATATTTCTGTGTATGGGGAGTAGAGGCATTTGAAAGTTTATGTGAAATTTAACCAATAGCTTGGAAATGAGGACAAAGAACTGAATAAAGTGCTTAGACTATGTCATCAGTATCAGTATGTTATCATTGTCAGTAATAAGCAAGTATGACTTAGGAAAGGTAGAAGCTGATCATCCTGGCTGGATTCAACCAAAGGCTGAGCCATGACATATCAGAGAAACAAGCCAAACTCTACATTTGGTAAAAAAAAAAAAAGAAAAAAAGACAATTCTGTGTTTAGGAGTAGATCTGTCCTTCATAGGAGGATGTTTGTGGATAAAATCACTTGGGCAAATCAGAGTACAGTACCATTTAATAGATCATAAACAGCATTTTGAGGTATATCAAGATCTTCTGAAAGACATTTTGCATATGCTTTCAGAAAATAGGTGGAGAACCATTGGCAGATAGAATCACAGACGGAAGACTTGAAGAAGACATTTTCAGATAACACTGAAGGTAAATGCCAGGACAAAATGCAGGCAGAGTGGACAGGGTTTTGTTCATTGATTGTATTAGTAGAGGAAATAGGAACATGCTAGCTGAGAAAGAGAGAAAGAGTAGAGGAGGTTTTGGAGAAAGGTAGAGATCCAGATGAGGAAGCTGTATCTGCAGAAGATGCAGTTAAAGAAGTAGTACGTGAGGTAAGGCCATGTCATTATGTTGATTTTTTTTTCTTCTGCCGTAGAAGCAACCCACAAGACCTGTTTGGAAAGAAAGAACACAAGAATATGGGGACAACTGCAAGCATAAGCACAGAGAAAGCATGACTCAGCTAAGCCAGAGGCAGGGGATAGAGTTAGAGGAGGACAGACACAGCCTATTCACAAGATTTATGCCAGAGATGCCCCATAGCAAAAGCAAAAGAAACAGACACTGGAGGACAGCCAGACTGTAACTTGATGATAGGAAAGAGAAGTGAGCAATTAAAGAGTAGAGGAGGCTGCAAAAGGGAAATATTTTTAGAAATATATGTCGCTAAGGCATAAACACAGTGCACTCACTTTGATGAGCTGTGTCTTTAACTGCATGTACTGCTTTCCAGAGAATTTCTTGAGAGAAGAAATGTGGCTCTGCTTCGGGTGAGAAGGAACCGAGATGCAGAAAGGGGTAATAGGTATAGTTTCACATGCAACATTACCTCTGTGCCCAACTCCCTGTCTAGGGATTGTGCAACACCCAGCACGATTTTATCAGCATTAAGTGACGCAGCAGGAAGGACAGACACAGAACCAGTATTAGCTACACTGGCCTGTAAACAGGACTTGTGCGTTAACAGGGGGTTAAATGACAGCAGATTAAGAGAGTTCTGTGCACAAAATAGTGTCACTCTCAGCATGCCATCCAGCCCTTTCCCTGGTTGCTGCTCCTGACAGCAGCTAAGAATATCCTTGGACATCCCCATGACAAGCTGGTGGGCAGCAGGCTGCAAATCCATGCCACTTATCGAAGTGAGTGCACAATACACATTACTGCTGCCTGCACAGTGCCCTACAGCTGTGTCTTTATCCACAGCAGAACTCATCCTACTAACCCACAACCAAGTTGGTATTACTTTAGAGAGATCATGGGGCAGCATGTAAGGGATGTGTTTGTGGGGCAAGGGGAAACATCTGGAATCAACTTGGATGAAACACAGCATCTTAAAAAAATTAGGAAGTTCTTTAGCCTATGTTGGCTCGATGCCTTCCCCCATCACCTTGCAGAGACTGCACATGGCTGGTGGAAAGCCTGCCGTGCTGAGCAGGCAGCAGCCAGCTACTGCACCTACTCAAGGAAACACACTCAAAGAGGTGAGATGCAAATGCTGTGTTCTGGCAGCTAGACAGCCCTGCAGGAAATCAGGTCTCCCATTACGCTTGGGACAAGTAGCGAACAGCTAGGACCCAAAGTTCACATGAGCATTAGTAGCTGGGCATTCATAGTCTTGCCTTCTATGGAGGGAAACAGAGCTTTCTACCACCCTTATGGAAAAGCAGCAGCAGCGAGATAGCATGCTGGGCAAAGTGAAGGTGAATGCAGCATTTGAAAGCAGAGAGTCCACAAGACCCTGACCCAAGGCACACAGCCTCTGCATGCCAAAGGAATTCTGCCGGGTCATTGTGTGCAGCTCTGCCACCAAAGTCAACACCAAGAGAGGGACACTGTGGGAATCTCCTTTCCACAGAAGTAGTTTTTGCATCTATAAAACTTCCCCACAGGCAAGGATAGAGAAAGAAGTCACTCCTTAAGAAGTCACAAAGCAATTTCTCTCTCCTTTTCGAACTGTCGCAAACCATAGAACATTGGCATAACTGGCAGACAAGAAAATCCTGCCAAACTGAGCTGCAGCTCCTGCACAGGGATAATAAACCTTCCAAGAAACCTAATTAATACTAGTGGGCCCTACACCCCAAAAAGAACTTGTTGAAAGCAAGTAGGTAAGTGAATAATTAAACAAGATGTTAATCTCCACTTTCTCCACAGACACATTTTGTTGAGGAAAATTCAAATCCAGAGATAAAGACCGGGGTTTGAGTTTTCTGTTTCAGCATAAAGGACAGGAGATTTTAATTCCAGCTGTCCTTTTGTATGGGTAAGCCCATTCACATAGTACTTTAGCCATGTCTTTATTAATTCAATTTAATATGTATGAGAGAAACAGTAAAATTAATGTACTATAAAATTCTTTTCACATTGAAAACAGAAAAAATTCTGCTCAGTGCTCAGTCACCACAGCACAATAAAACCTACTCCCATATTACACGCTGAATTCTCTTTACACAACACTACATTTGCACATTTTTCTCTAGGAAACCAAAATCAATAAGGGAATTGCTTCAATTTCCATGCTACACATTTGTCTTCACAAAGATCAGATTTACATAAAACAATCATGAATAGATTGTCACCGTGCCCCTTGATGGATCTTAAAAACATAACAGAATTGTTCAGAAAAGAATCGTTCATATACGTTGTCCCTTGTCCTCACTCAACAAACATGTTTTCTTACTACTTCATTATTTTTTAGTGATCCATTTGCATTTTTAACCAAAGTGCAAGGCGGGGGGTGGGGAGAACATGAGATCTTTTACACAGGCCTTTAAAAACAGGCAGCTACTTGCTCCTGTGAACTTCCTTTATTGTACCAAGTGAGCATTGTTTCTTATCAGCTAACTGTCTTTTAAAAAGAAAAAGAAAATAGACATGTCTAGAAAGAAATAACTAACATTTGTCATTTAAGCAAAAAGAAATAAGCCATGGCCTTACCAGCAAGAAATTCTGAGGAATAGCCACACTTGTCCCATCAGCTCCATGCACCTTGCAAAGCAGAGAGGAAACTCTTACAGAAATCAGTTGCAACGCTGAAATTGCCCAAGAGGAAACTGATGTCTCTTTTACAAGCCATGACTACACAAACCACAAGTCAGGCATCAAAGCAAGTGCTAAAAGCCTTGCCTGCTGGAACTGTTAATGCTAGCACCCAGACATGTGGAAGGGGGATAGGGGGTAGGGATGGGAATAAAATGTTAGAAATATTCCCAGATAGTTATTTTCTAATCTTTTTTGTTTGTTTCCCAAGTGGAAATTGGTTTAAAAAATGTACTCTCATGCCTTCCTGAGCAGAGGCTTGTGGGAGACATAAGAAAGTATGCAAAAGCCCCCGTGACAAACGGCACTCTCCAAGCCTCAGCACAGCCTCTCTTGCTGACGCATTCCTCAGAGCACCTCTCGAGTCCCAGTCTCCTGGAGGCCCCAGAGTTCACTCCTGAGGCCACTACCAAGGCGTGGTAGAGCTCAGGGCTGCCTGAACCCTGCCACACCGAGGCCAGGGAGCCCTTGGGACAAAAGGAAAGACAGGACATGAAGTGCTGTCTGTTTGGTTTTTCTGGGTCACCTGCAAGGTGCGTCCCAGGAAACCCCATCCAAGCAGGGATGACAGCAAAGTCTGCAGACAAGCACTTGGATCTAATAGTTTTAAATCAACCATCTTTAGCTACCATATTTCCTTTTCAACTAACCAATCGAGTTGAAATTTTGGCATGCCAAAATTAATAACCATTAAAAATATGAGAGAGATGACCCTGTAAGTTACATTTTCACTAGGCTCCAGGAACAAAGGAAATGAAGAGTCAGGGACTTGTACCCAATAATAATTGGGTAGTTTTCTGGCTTATGTATTTAAGTTTTAGTCAAAGGTATGTGGAATGAATAAACATCTAGCACAAATATCTGAGTAATTTTCATTGGTCTGTCTACACAGCTCTTTACTTATTTCCCATATCACATAGTCTATAAAGACAGAGCATGCTCTCTTTTAAATTTCATCCTTCTTCAAAGTGATAGGCATTGCTAAAAATAAGGCAGGCCATCACATGCTTTGAAGTTATTATTTTCCCTTTTGACTCACTGGAATATTACAGACCAGTTTCCTCAGAGCAGGATGGAGGGCTGCTTCTGCCTAGGGATTCTCCTGTGTTTTCTCAGATCTCTTTCCCTGTCACAGCAAAATTCCAGGGTCCAGAGTCAGGCAAAGGAGACATTCAGAGATCTCAATGCTTTATTATTCATGACCCTGAAATTATAGTGCCACCTGTAGGACATCCATAAAAAAATTAATTTGTGCCTTGCTGGTGCCACGAATGCCAGTTATAATTATAGAGCTTTCTAATAGTCTTGGCAGCAGAGCAGGAACACAAAAAACAGATGACTCATATCAGTCTACAGGGAGTTACTTGAAAGCTTTTTTCGAATAGGGCAACATGCATCAGCACATCCAGAAGAGGATATTTTGCTACAAAGATGGATCTTTTGTGGAAGGAGGATGTGCCAGCACAATACATTCACAGTGCAGCCACTTCAGAGCTTGTGCCAGTGTAGGCAGGAGAGATCTGCCACATCCTCAACCACTTCCAGCCAAGACAGACATCACCTTTGAACTAAGGGAAGTTTCCACTGTGGTGAAACACTTTTTGTTTGTTTGTTTGTTTCTAACTTTTCCACTCTTAATTTAGATTTTAACTATGGCCCGTGTTACCCAGTGCATCACACTTCATTGATGAAGTGTGCAGTATTTGCATTGCATTCGCATGTTACTTTGCACCAGTGTTGAGAAACACTCATATATCCTTCAAAAGATATTAATAACCTGATTTGGTGTTGCTTCCCTTTTTTTTCCCCCTCTTTACCAAGAGAATATTTTTCCACTCTTTCAAGCCATAGCTAAGGCAATGTCTGTAAAGTCTTCTCTCCAGTGTATTGTTTCAAGACCTAAGGTATGACAAGAGTAAGTAGATGCATCTTTGTAGCTAAATTTCCATTAATAACATTTTAAGTGGAAAGTACTCAACTGATTTACTTAATAGCTCTGTTGCTGCAAATGAACTTAAAAAGGGGAGGTGCACAATATGTTCAAGGGCAGTTTCTGCTTAATGTTCAACTGTGGTCAGAAAGAGAACAAAATATTCTGACAGATGAGGAAGGGAATGGTGAATAATATAATGGATTTAGGAATGCTTTTGTTTGGATCAATGGCAGCTTTGTGTGGAATATTACATAACAATAAGAAGAATCTGTAAGAGAAAAGGGTGAAAAGAATGGTCAAGAATCACCAGGGGAAAAAAAGCTCTTGTAGGAAGACAGATTTTAATACAAACATGGATTTTAATACAAACAATGCTTTGTATTGTGGCTTGGCTGATAAGGGATTCAACATAAATAGTTTAGATTATGATTTATATAGGGAAAACACATCTCTTTCTTAGTCATGTAAAACAAAAAGGGAAGGAACAAACAATGAAAGGTGATAAAATGAAGAGAAGGATGTGGATTCAAGCAGAGTGTTTGGAACTTTGGTACAGAATTGAAAATATTACTCTGAAACAGGGTGAATAGTGATTCACTATGTGTAGAGAGCAGTAAATTAAGTAGTTTCCAGGAACATTAGGTTGAAACATTCATAGCAAAGTTCACAGCATAAAAACATTATCCTCTTAGTTTTACTGGCTTCTTATGGTCACAGCAGTGGCAAAGAGAGACCTTCACTAACTTTTGAGGTAGGTGCACAACACAGGAAAAAAAATTGCAGTAGGGTAAGCAATGCAGAGAGTTAAAAAAAATTATTTATGTAGCTGTGCAAATACAGGATGTATAAAAAAAGGATTGTTGGAAACAGAATAACCAGAAGCATATGTACCAGGGTACATATGAACAGGAGGGTAGCCCACAGTGGAGTGACACTTGGTGAGAGTAGGCAGGTTAAACTACTTTTCCACTGTGCTCCTACAGCAGATTTCAAATCCATTGGAGTTGGGAACTGCAGAAAACATATGTGTCTGGTTAAAAACTCAAGATGTAGCATCTGTATTTTCTCCTTGAGCTGAGCAGCAGTTTTCACAGAAAACGGGGGAAAAAAAATCACCCAGTTTGCAGTTTATTTGCAATAAAATCCTGTTGGACTCTGTATTTTTTACTCAAAATTGTCTGTGAGTGTTTCTTACCAGACAGGAAAGCAAGGTATGGCCTGAACTTTCCTTTGCCTCCTCAGCCGACTAAGTAACCGATGAATGTACCAAAGGGTATGGGAAAGCCACTGAAAGCAGATAACATGCCACCTACCAACAAACCCATTGGCTGCATGGCTCCTGTCACAGGCTCTAGAGACCACAAGTGGGCTGAAATGAGTCTCTGTCAACCAATATGATTCATATTTGCCAAACCCACCTGTTACAGGCACACCAGGTGTTATCGGCACTTCGTGATTGCAAGATACTGACTTGCATTAACTATAAAGTTTTCCTTCTAGGCAGTAAAGATGTTCCAGCTTCCCCTGTGAGATTTTTTTTTTCCTATTTTAACTTGTTTCAGTTAATGAAGTGAATTTGCAACAGAGAGCATTAACCAGTCTTTGAATGCTACAGTGTTGAGAGAAAGGTGGGGGTTTATACACATCACCTCGGTTTCGTATTTCTCTCTCCCCCAGATCAAGCCACTTTTGTGGGAGCATTATTGGCAAAATCATAGGGGAGGAAATCAGCTGTATTTACCCTTACCACTTGGCTAAATTCCTGTGTGAGACTTTGAGAATAAAGTGCTGATGGAAACATCAAAGTGGAAGCCTTTGAGCGGAGAATGAGTACTCAGAGGATCCTGGCCTGGTTCTGGCACTGACTTACCACTTGACTTACAACCCACTTCTTCCACAGTTTTACCTCTACACTTTTAAAGGCAGTACACAATAATTGCCTGCACTGGAGGAATTTTATGGAAATTTAGTAATTAATTCCTCTAAAGTGTTTGGTGTTCCCCAGATAAACTGCTTCACAGGTGGGAAGCATATGAGCTACCTTTGTAAGGACAGCACTATCAGAAAACACCTTTAAAGTGGCCAGAAAATTGCCTAAACATCTTGCAAACAAACAGTTGCCAAAGTTAAGTGTTAGACACTGATTTTATTGCGGCGCTAGACTAATCAAGGACTTTAGCATCTGTACAGAATCCTCAATCCCAGTCTTTGCTTCAAAGTCGTTTCTTGCACAACCTTATGCCGCTGCTTTCCTTTCATCTTTGATAAAAAGCCCTCAGCACTTCTAGTCACATTAGCACTGCTGCTGCTTGTTGTGGCTGTATATATTTAAAATGCCTGCCAGAGAGTCTGCAACAGCTTCCCATTGTAGATGTTGACGGGGACACTTTTATCACTAACCCAGAGACAGAAACTGGGTGTTCCAGATGCACTGGGAATGTGGTGCACTTGCAAGATGGTCAGCAGGTTATAGAGATGGAAGGAGCCAGGAGACTGAGGGTCAGGATTATACCCCTCTGCTTAGCTTGAACCACATCTAAACACTGTATCCAATTTGGGGCACACACCCCAAGATAGGAAATACTGAACAAACTGAAACGAGCTCAGCAGGGGAGACCAAGGTGGTTGGAGCTGAATGATGGGTGCTGTGAGAAGTTGGGGGACAGCAACACTGCCAGCTTGGAGCAGGGACAGCTTCAGGGGCCCCCTAAGAGCAGCCCTCCACCACCCACGAGGTGACCAGCAAGACTACAGAGGTGGGCTCATACCAGTGGTACACAGCAAAGCACTGAGACACAAGAAGCAGAAGGTGAAACAGGAGAGCTGTAGGCAGAATATAAAGAGAACCTCCTTCCCATGAGGACGGTGGGACCAGTCACCCAGAGAGGCTGTGCAGCCTCTGTCCTTGGAAAACCCTGATGGGATAAAGCCCTGAGTTGGTCTGAGCTCATTGCTGATCCTGCTGGGAGCTGGAGGTTGGACTGAGGCCTCCTACCTTGGTGATGCAATGAGCCTGTCAGTCTTTGTTAATTCCAAACCTTCACCTCACCAGCAAATCATCCAAAAATCTGTAGAGAAAATATTAAAATGTCTTCCCAGAGAAGAAATATACACATATTTTCAAAAGCAGGATATATATGAATACAAACACAAGTTTAGGACAATCTGTGACTTGTACACATGTGCAAAAATCTATGTTAAAATCCAACCATAAAATATTTGTTTGGGATATGATAATGAATTAAGACTATGTAATTTCTAAAAAATACACTCCTTTAGACGTTATCTTTTCTCACCATGACAAACATCTTTCTCCTTCATTCATATATTTCAGCTGCTCTGCCAAGTCATCCAAACAAAGGTTTTAAAGTATATTTTTTTACACATGAAAAAAGAGACAAGGCCTTTATCCAATTATCTGGTATTTAAAAAATTACTCAGGAAAAGAGGAGAGTTGTTAGATGTAACATTTTACTTGAGAAGAAAAAAATTTAAAAGGAAAAATAATGAACAACATGCACATTTTTTGCATTCTAGCTCAACTGTTTCTATTCCAATTGTGAGGTCATTTAACAAAAGCAAAAATGAAAAAGGAAAAATATTATTCTATTTCTTGAAAATGAAGGTATCTAAAAGTGCTTGAAAGACTTCTGAAAACACCCCATATTATTTTCACATATCTTAAATTTATTTTTTCAAATAATTCTAGGGTTGTGCTCTAAGATTACTAAGGCTAGCCCATCTACTTTCTTGTAAAGAACCCAAAAGAGGGAGTTCCCATGCCAATTGTAAGATAGATAAAAAGCCAAAGCAGCCATTGACTTAAGTTATTAAATTCAACAATTCATCAGCAATTCATCGATAAACTTTAATTACTTTATATATAAGTCATTGAGAGTGCACTGAGTTCAATTATAATTTAGGGTCACATGCATTACACTTAAATTCAAATACTGCTGTGATACAGTCATCTGGAATTCAGAGTCTTCAGAAGCCAATTTTTGAGACATTGGTAAGAAAAGGCTGTCATGCTATGGTTTGGCTGGTTGGGGTTTTTTGCTGTTTGCAGGTCTACTTATCAAATACTGGCTTTTCAAATTATACTACCATTAGCTATAAACACATCATCTAAATTCATTTGGGTTAAATGAATTTGCCCAAACAAATTCTCTCCCTCATTTCCCCTGTGGGCATTCCCTCTGGCCTGAGGCAAGCTGGCTGCTGAGCTCTCACACCTCTGTGGGACCGAGGAGGTCACACAGCAACGCCAACACATTCTCCAGGAAGAGCAATGACCTCAGCCCCGTGTTTGCCACTTCTCATCAATATTTTCTGCTGAGGTTGCAAAGCATTCGCAATTGCTGCTTCCTCTTTCTTTCTCTTCCTCCCCCACAGCATTCGTCCCAGGCCCAGCAACAAATTTAGCAGGTGAGGAGGGTGAAGGCAGCTCTCCAGTCATCCTCTCTGCCCAGCTGTCATTTTTGCCCTTGGTCTTCTCCCCCAGGTTATTTGCATTTTTCATCCTCACCAGTCAGTCATAATAAGGCGAGAGAAGGGAATAAAAGCATTTTGTGATACATCTTAGTAAACGTTTGAGTCACTGTGGTCTAGTGGTTAAAACCTCCCTCTCTTCTTTGAATAGGCTCCTATGCTAACACCAAAGCACAAGGGTTGAAGAAATGCATTTGGGACTTGCTGATCCTTTTTTACCAAGTGTTCAAGTTTGTTTTTTTTTCTAGGTTCCCAAGTTGGTCAACAAGAAATTTCACCTTGATAAAGACTCAAGCTTGGAAATCTCCTTAACCAGCATAAGGAAACAGTTCAGCGTTAAGCCCACGGTATATGTGAGGAATGGGAAAAAGTTAGGACTAGATTGCACCCTGACTAAAAAAAATAAAAGACTAAGAACTTGTGACACATCTACCAACACTTTTACATTGCTAATGACAGCAATTCTGTGCAAAGGTGCTGGAGCCTCCCATGCAGGCACAACTGAGGAAATCAGACCTGGTTCTCCTTTCTAGTAAGAGTGATTGCTTAACCAGCTCTCAGAAAGGCTTCCAAACAATCCTTGATTAAGAAATCTATATTATCTATGGTATTGTCAAATCTAATTTTCAAACTCTTCACCACAAGCAGCAATTTATTTTCCTTTTATAGCAGAACTGGCCAGTGTTTGGCACCCCTAAAAGCACCTTGGCTAAATAGGGAGCTCTCAGAAGAACTCGGGATAAAAAAGAGAGTTATTGACCTTTGGAAGAAGGGGCAAGCAACTCAGGAAGGATACAAGGATGTTGTTAGGTTATGTAGAGAGAAAGAAGGAAGCTGGGCTAGAACTCAGTCTGGCCACTGCTGTGAAAAATAATAAAAAGGGGTTTTAGAAAAACATTAACAAAACAAGGGTCAAGGAAAATATCCATCCTTTATTGTACACAGGGGGGAACATTGTCACTAAGGATAACAAAAAGCTGAGGTACTTAATGCCTTCTTTTCCTCAGCCTTTAACAGAAAGGCCTGTTATCCTCAGGGCAACCAGGCCCCTGAGCTGGCAGACAGAGACAGGGAGCAGAAAAAAAGCTTTCAGCCCAGGAGGAAATAGTTAATGACCTGTTGAGCCACTTAGACACAAGTCTACAAGGCTGCAGGGGATTCACCCAAGGGTACTGGCTGGTGGAAGGACTTGCCCAGCCACTCTCCAACATTTATCTACAGTTCTGGCTAACCAGGGAGGTCCCAGATGCCTGAATATCAGCAAATGGGATGCTCATCTACAAGAAGGAGAATCCAGGGAACTACAGGCTTGCCAGCCCGACCTTTGTGCAAAGGCAGGTCATGGGGCAGATGAACTTGAGTGAAAAAACATGGCAAGTACAAAACAACCAGGGGATCAGGCCCAGCCAGCACAGGTTTAGGCAAGGCAGGTCCTGCTTGAACAACAGGATCTCCTTTTATGAGCAGGTGACCCAACCAGTGGGTGAGGGAAAGGCTGTGGACATAGCCAACCTGGACTTCAGTAAAGCCTCTGATACTGCCTCCCACAGCATTCTCTTGGAGGAACTGCCAGCCCATGGCTTGGACAGGTGCTCTCTTCCCTGGGTGAAGAACTAGCTGCATGGCTGGGCCCAGAGAGTGGTGAATGGAATTACATCCAGCTCTGGGCCAGTCACAGGTGGTGCTCCTCTGGGCTCACTGCTGGGGCCAGTCCTGTCCAGTATCTTTACTGATAATGTGGATGAGGGGACCAAGTGCACCCTCAGTCACTTCCTGGGTGACACAGGCAGGAGTGTGGATCTGCTGGAGGGCAGGAAGGCTCTGCAGAGGGATCTGGACAGGCTGATCAATGGGCCAAGGCCAGTGGTGTGAGGTTCAACAAGGCCAAGTGCCAGCTCCTGCCTTGGGTCACAACAACCCCAGGCAGTGCCACAGGCTTGGGGAAGAGTGGCTGGAAAGTGGCCTGGCAGAAAAGGACCTGGGGGTGCTGGTCAACAGCTGCTGGACCTGAGCCAGCTGTGCCCAGGTGGCCAAGAAGGCCAATGGCATCCTGGCCTATGTCAGCAATAGTGTGGCCAGCAGGACCAGGGCAGTGACTGACCCTTGTGCTTGGCACTGGTGAGGCCACACCTCGAGTGCTGTGCCCAGTTCTGGGCCCCTCACTGCAAGAAGGACAGTGAGGGGCAGAGAATGGCAATGGAGCTGGTGAAGGGCCTTGAGCACAAATCTTGTGAGAAGCAGCTGAGGGAGCTGGGGGTGTTTAGCCTGGAGAAAGGGAGGCTCAGGAAAGACCTCTACAACTTCCTGAAAGGAGGATGTAGCCAGGTGAGGGTTAGTCTCTTCTCCCTGGGAGCCACCAACAGGACAGGATGAAAAGCCTCAAGTTGCACTGGGGATGTTCAGTTGGACATCAGAAAGAATTCTTTCACTGAAAGGGTGGTTAAGCATTGGAATGGGCTGCCCAGGGAGGTGGTGAAGTCACTACCACTAGAAACATTCAAGAAATGACTGGACATGCACTTAGTGCAGTGGTCTAGTTGACAAGGTGGTGTTTGGTCAAAGGTTAGATAGAACAATCCTGGAGGTCTTTTCCAACCTTAATGATTTTATTCTGTGAAAGCACCAAGGTTCAAGCCATTGGAAATGAAGCAAAGAGCCCTTCCACTCTCCCCACCCCTGTGGCCAACATGACTCAGTGACTGCACTTGTCCTTTGACACTTCAAGCAGGGCCTGGAGTTCCCCAACCCCAGTGCTACTCCCACATGTTTGTTCCACCACTATAAACAACTGCTGAAACCCAAAAAATTTGTTATGTGAGGCTTTGGTCTTAGCAGCACTGCAACAATATTTTCACACTCATGTATGAAAAGTTGCAGCAGTTTCTGTTATAGAGGACTTCCCTGTCTTCTCAAAAAAAAATGGAGGGGAAAAAAGGTGAGTGGTTACAGAAAGAGTGAAGAATAACAAGTGAGAAAGCAAGAGATAAGGTGTGATGAGACAAGCCAGTGGTAGATTGCCGCTTTGCTGCATGTGTTTTTTTCAAAGAGCCTGCACCAGTTCTGTGCTGCAAAGTTCAAAGGACCTTTGAAACTTAGTGAGCACCATATCTCTTGAGGAGTTCTCCATAGCTTCCCAGGCAGTCTCTGTTTACCAGGACATCCATCCACCTGGTCTTACAATTTCATATCTCTAGGAAGCTCTACATATTTTCTCCAGTGTCACCACTTAGAAGAAGTTCCCTTTCTGTGCTACAGCCTGCTACAACCTCTGTAACCACATCTGTATATTCCCTGGTGCTTCTGACAGTCAGAAACTACCTAAGTGCCTTTTGGGTGTCCTCGCTTCTTTTAGTCCTTGGCACAGCACCCCTCCCCCTGCCCTGTGCCACCTCCCTGCTGCCCCTGAGCTTTGTCCCAAATACCCACATCAGCGTTGTTCCTGAGGCTGGCAGAGAAACAGTACGGGCAAGGCACTTCCCGAAGATGGAGACTACAGCAGGACTCTGCAAGTGAGGTCACAGGTGGTGCACAAGGCTGAGAGGCCTCGTTCAGACCTTCACAGCACCAGCAGCATCTCCAGAATGGAGCAAGCTCCCCTTGGCATTGCGAGACAACGCAACATTGTTAGAGAATTAAGTATGTGTGCCATTTTCATCCTCAGCACTTTCTAGAGAGCTAGACCCAAGACTGCTACATAAAAAGATATATGGATAATCTGGGTGTCCCAATGGGATGAAGAAAGGAAGTATATTTATCTTCAATAACAACCTGAAGAAATGTGATCTCATGGATTATTATTTTTTCTTATTTACTTAATTACATGCCAGGTTTTGAGAGGAAATAAACGTGGCATTTTTATTCAGTGCTCAAACTGTGTCAGAATAAAGGTAAAGTGGAAAAGAGACAAGAACAGATACAATGTCAAGAGAGGTCTCCATGAGGAATTCTGCCATTCCACAGTCTAGTCACATCCTGAAGGAAGATTTGCAGAGCTTCATTGTATGAAATATTTCTCAACAGCTTCTCCTTCCATAAACTTTCCTCTTTGATTTTTGCACCCATTTATACATTCAGCAAAGTGAAATCCACACTAACTCCCACAATTTAATTCTGCAGTGTGAGAAGAAGTATTTATTTTTTTCTTTAAATTTACTACCAGCTTTGTTGGGGGTTTTTGTTTGAGGTATTTTTTTAGGTATTGATTGTGGCTTTTTGTTTGTATTCTTTTCATGTATCATGTACTGATCATGTACAGTATCATGTACCGATTAGCACTGCACTCCTGGAGCACATCTGCTTAATTTTATTCAAAGGATACTCATTTTGTGTAATGCAAGATCTGTCTGCCATGTGAACTACAGCAGGGTAAGTGGGGATAATCTGGAGATTTGCTTCAGAAGTGCACTCCTTATCTGAATTAACACACCTGTGTCAAAACATCCCCTACCAACTGGACACAGCTTCCAGTTGGCTCATAAAGCCAAAGAATGCTGGATTTCTGAAGAGTGCCATCTTTACCCCCAAAAAAACCCCAAATCAGTATGTCTCCCTTGATACATATGAACCCAAAACTAATTTGCCTCTTCTTATTCCTCTAGTACTAATATGACTTTCCTCTAGAAATATTTAGTATGAGCTCATGTAACACTGTTTCTTACAAGTCTTGTCATATTTTCCTACTTCTTTTACAATGCAAACAGTATCAAAATATCTCTCTGGTTTCTGTTTCTAATGATCTGGAAGGATTTTGCTGTGATTCCCTCACCCAGTTCATTTTTTATTACTTTAGCAATCAAACCAAAAAGACTAAATATTTATCAGAACTTACGGTCTTTTCCATTTTATTCTATTGGATATGACTCCCAATTTTTTTTTTAAATACCTCCTTATTTCTAGCAGACTGCTGTAATTTGCTATTCACACACACCATCTTTGTCATGTTATTGTTGGTATTTTTTAAATCTTCCCTGACAGTGATACATATTTACTCTTAGTTTCTACTAATGGCACAGTTAAACAGCCTTGATGCCATTTCCAACAGCTCTTATTTTTCTATCAGCACACATTCTCACATTCTTTAGGTCCACTTTTTAAAGTTACTTTACTTGATTTCTTAACTATCAGATTGATGCTGAATTTGAAGTCACTGTGGTTCCTACATATGTTTAAGTTAATAAAGGTGAGATATATAATGCTTTATTTGGCATTCCCCTTCACCTCTGACACATGGAATAAAAATTTTATGCAGGATGTTTTCTTTATTTTTTTGATAAGCACTTCCTACTAAACAATCTTTATAACTGGAAAATTTTTGTCCATCCACAAAAGATAAATCCCTATATATTAAGTACTGACATTAGTTTTCTCAGAAATCCTGAGCTGGAATATTAACAGTAACAATAAAAGCAACAATAACTATTTTGCCCCAAAGGCAAGGCAGGGGCCAGGGAGGCTGCAGGAGGTGGCAGGACACTGCTGCCCCACGCTCTGGGGCTGGTGACAGCTGGCAGGACAGGACCAGGGTCAGGCTCTGCTGGGGAGCAGCACCATGCCCCAGCCATATGCAGAACATCTGCTCATCTCTCCTGCTAGGAAAACCTACTTGTTTAATAAATACTAGACTGCATGCACACATTAGGCATATATTTGTACAGCAGTGAATTTACAAAAGCCTTTCTTTCCCACCCCTTAGGCTGTCTGCCAGAAACACTCAGCTGTAAGTTTCTCTACAGAGTAACCCCACAATAAAAATTTGAACCAGCACAACCCAGCCTTCTTAGGCCACGGAATATTTAACCATTAACTACTTGTTGGGTCACAACAGATTTCTGTCAGCAGCACTTTTCCTGGTCCAGCCAGTGCACTAAGGTTGGATGAAGAGCTGGTTTAAAGAGCAGAACATGACAGCTGCTGGGGTGCCCTGCTCCAGCAGAGATAAGTGGGGACATAGGCTTGCCTGCAGGACTCCGGATTCAGTGGGAGTCAGCTCCTTGGGACTTCTTATCCTCTGAGATGAGGTAAGGAGAGTCTAAAAAAAAACCTAATTCCTGTGCATGACTCCATGAACTCCATGGAGTCATGCACAGGAACTAGATATTTTTTTAAACTCTCCTTACCTCTATCTAACCAGAGCATGGTGGAAGTTGGTAACACGGAACTGCATTCATTCCTAAAATGTTAGAGATTACAGATATACAAGGTATTCCAGAAAGCTAGTTACTAGAGTTAACCAAATTTTAATCCCTCAAATGGTAGTCAAACTAAATATTTAAGTGTCCTTTCCCAATCCTGCCTTATCACATATTTCTCTTCTTTTGGAGAAACTCAAAGGAAATATTACATAGTGAAAAAGTTTTTAGGAAATAGGTATGAAGATATTTTAGAAGACATGCCTCATATAAATCTGACTCTTCCAAAATCTGTAAGACATAACAGGTTCATTTCAATGATTACACCCATCAGAAGCTCCCCCTCCTGCAGCTGTCTGCTCAGCCTCCTGCTGCAGAAGGTGACAGCAATACAGGCACCTTGTCCCCAAAGACACCATGCTCTGTACACACACAATGGAGCAAGCAGTGGGAACACCACAAAGCATAAACCCTAAGCCTCTCTTTACACTTTCCATACCACAGCTCAAACAATTTCCTTCCCCCTTCTCCAGCAAGGAAATCTGTGCATTCTTATCCACAAGAATGCAACAAATAAGATTTAGACACTGACCATTTCTGTTACCACAAAAAAAAAAGTGGAATCATTCCAAACAGGTTGCGGGGTGGGGGGAATAAAAATCTTGAAAGAAAATTTAAACTCATCCTGGACAGAGAAATACTACGTGTTTTTCTCAGACCTAATTTGAAAACTGAATTTTTTTATGTTCTTGACTAAACACAGCTCATCTGAAACATATGCAGGCACAGAAACCCCATCAAGCACAGGTCATTTCAAAGACTGAGTAACTGTAGTGACCACTGCCGTGCACTACTGAATTATCCACTGCGACTGAGCAGTTAGGAGATTGACAGCAGGGAAGATAGTCCAGCTGCAAAAGAGCACTGGTTTACAATTCAAGGCCTTTCTATTCCCCCATTTGCTTTGCAGTGCTGAGCAGACTGGGTTTACTTCTGTCTCAGTTCCTCAAACCATCCAAGGAAAGCAACAGCTGTTCTCTCCTGCAGATGGGAGTGTTGGGAAGGGCAGATGTAAATCCACTAAACACTGGGGAACTTCACTCCCCAGATATGTGGATTGCACAGTCCCCAGACAGCAGCCAAAACAAGTTACTTGTTATTAAATGCCAAATGAGATCTACGTCCTTAACAGCAGCAATTAGCCCTTCAACACATGAAATAAAAATTTGCAAAGACTGAAAATTGCTGACCAAACTCTCATGATTTTAAGTTTATAAAGCTGACAGCAATGCCATAGCTACAATGGCACAAAAGTCTGCTCTCAGAGCAAGAACAGGAGGTGTCCTCCCACAGAAACATCTCTGGTCCAGGGGCTCCCAGTGCTCCAGTCCTCACATAGCAGCATTAGTGCCAATGCATTCTTGACAGTCGTTTTCCTTAGGGTTATGTGCAACATCTGCGTATCATGTCAGACAGCAGAGCCCAAGGAAAGAACTAAACTTTTTAAACCTACCCATCCTTCTCTTACAGAAAGTCTCCAGCTTCCAGGCACTTACAGAGTAACCTTTACTTCTTGGCTTTTTTTTTGCAGAGAACCCAGATGATGGATATGAACCTGCATGTTCAATTCTAGTTTCATAACATTCAATCTCAAGAAAACTCTTCCTTTTACCCCACCATTTAAAAATTTCAGACATTGCTAGATAGTAAGGAAGTTCCTCAACTTACATAATGTTTTCCCTTTTCTTCTTCTTCCCTTACATCCTCCAAGTTGAAGCAAATGACATGGGCAGAGATCCAAGAAGACTGCAGTAGGAAGAGTGATTCTTGCTACCTTCTCACCAGTTGTGCTACGAACTTCCCAGACCTGAGCAGGAGATGAAGTGAGCACCAGACTTTCTCTACCATGTGAGTATGCTCCACATCAGAGTCAATTACACTTGTGCTCAGCAAGTCTCTTCAGAGAGACAGAAAGAAAAGATAATGCCAAACAAACACAAATGGTCACTTTGCTTTCTTCCTTCAGATCTACTGGCACCCCCTTTTCTTACTCTTCAGTTCCAAGAATTGCATTTTACCTGCCGTGCTTACTTCAGTTCCAGGAACATCTGGGGGTGAGAAGCAACAAATGATTCAGGGCAGCTACTTTTCCCAAACCTCTCTCAGTCCGGCTGCAGCAGAGTCCAAGTTGCAAGTGTGATGTCTGAGTGGGGAGAGAAGCTCTGGGAGTTTGCTCTGGCACAGGCCAAGGGTGGGAGGACTGGAAGAGGAGCGACGTAACGAGGCCTATATAAGGCTTTGTGACAACTAGCAGTTGTCTCTGTGGTTTTACAAGTATCAGTTGTATTTACTCTAGCTGAAGTGTTGCTGTCTGCAATAGAAATTCAGGTTTCCTATGGCTGCTTCTCAATTCAACATTCATGATGCAGACAACGCCCTTGGTCAGGATCAAGGGCTCATTCATGGTAGATACTAGGTAGATAAAGAAGATGACATCATCCCATCCCAAAGACTTGGCAGAGATAAAGAAGGAGTAAGATGATGACGAAGTACCTGGAAAGGGAAAAAACAAATCCAACCATGCCCCCTCTTGGCCTCTATCAAAATAATGATTATGTGTAAAGCCCTGATTGTATGCATACACGTAAATAAAAATCAAGACTCATAGTCAGCATCAGGAAGTTGTTTAGCTAAAGTCTACAAGCTCCTGCCTGTAATAATCTTCTTGCCTTCTGATTAGAGCCAAGAAAAGGGTTTAGCGTTTTTCCTCTTCTCTAATCTAATACTATTTGTAAATGTGTTTTTTCTCTCCTATCTTTCCAGTTGTGTTTATTTATGTAGACATGCCAGTGTGGTAAATTTCAGACCTATAATTTGTGGCTTCCTGACTTGGGCATGGTTCTGAAGTAGTTCTTACGTGGCTGTTCCTCCAGCTAAATGTTTACACACATATACACTGTGCATAGCTTTTACTTACATGCATTAGCAAGGGCTCTGCATGCCTCACATAACTTTTCAGAGTCTACATGTGTTTCCAATCTTGACAACACATTGAAAATATGTGCCTACAAAACACATTTTAAATGTATTTATACAACACAGTATGTGCTTACCCCTGAGGTGTTTTCTATTTATAGAAAAGCTGAAGATTAGGCTTCCTGTTCTCATTCTTTCCCTTCAAGTTCTTCCCTTGTTGTTCATTGTATCCAGGTTTCCATTACCACTCACCCATACATTATTTTTCACTGACATGAAATCAATCAAACCTGAATGCTGATAACACAAATGCACATGGCAAAGCATGAGACTATCCCCTGGACTTTCACATTTCAGTCAATTCAACAACAGTGATGACGTGGGGATGAGCATCAGTTAAATGTCTGCTGAGAGACCATACCTAATAAATTCAATCTTGTTTTTAATGGTTTTAAACAGAATGGTTTTAAACAGTGATTTAGCTCCAAAGTCCTTTTTTTTTAAATTTGGTTGTTTTAGCTAGCAGATGAAGCCAAACAAGCCATTCGAAGTTTCCCCTGGATGTCAAACTTGAAGGCATTGATAAGAATGTCCACACCTGAACCTTGCAATAAGCTACACACAGTATAAAATGTCAGTCACCCTATTGGCCCCAAATAGGAAGCACAAAGAGAGCCATGGCCACTTCTTAATTGCCCCACACTTCTGAAAGTATTCACTCTTATAAGACTTTACAGTATGAAGGTTAAACATTACTTTCTGCACCATGACCTTCCTTTTCCTAAGGCCAAGATGGAAGAAGGAGGGCAGGCTGGCTGCAGCAGCCCTGGGACCCACACTCACAACTTGCCAGTTCCCAGTTAACAGCTGCAGTCATCTCTGGGGTGGCCTTCCCTCAGAGAGGAAATTCAGAATACATATGACCACAGCCTGAAGATAGTAACTCTTTAAACTAGGTGAGTTTAACAAAATGACAATGTGTGTTCCATAGCCTTTGGTCTAGTCTTATAAACTCGAGCAGTCTTAAAAGTCAGCAGTGCTACGTAAATGTATTCAGACACTGATAAATGCCTGCAGGATCAAGGCCTAAGTTAAGCAGATTCTACAAACCTCATTATTTTCTGTACTTACAGAAGATGAACTATTGGACATATGTATGTTCCCTTTTTGTCATCATTATCTTGAAGGGGTTTTTATTTACGTGCATGACTAGACAGTCTGTGTTTTGTATGAATACCAGCATTCATCCACAGAGAACAATAAAAGATCTTTCTCCCACTGCAGAAGTTTGTCAGGGAGCAAAGACCCACACAACTCAACCAGGCAGTCAAATACCACAAAAAATCCAAATAGGAAATCATGTATGTAAACATTTTCCAAAGGACTTGTACACCAGGCTGTGATACATAATCTGCTTGTTGCACTGTTACAAACAAGTCAATTTTTACTATTCAGAGTATTTTCACAATATATTTGAGATAAGAAGAAAGAGAGGGCTGAGTGGACTAGAAAATCCAACCAGGGTTAGTCATCACTGATGAGCCCGAGCAGCCCAAAAAGCTGAGTAATTCCTGTGGTGCTCTCCTTCAGCAGAGTCACACAGATAACAACTCTGATGGCACCACCAGTCAGACTGCAAGCACCAGCTGCTCACACAAGGATGTTTGAAAAAAAGGCCAAATAACGCAACAACAAAACATTGTCCAGAAATTCCAGATGAGGGCTAGCCTTTTGCATGAATCTGTTTGATATAAATCTGGATAATGTGGAATGAGAATATGCTGTATAAATAATACACACTTCAGTAGTCACTGTCTGCATGCTCTCTCAAAGAAGTTCCCAAACTATGCAAAACCATCTTGGCCAAAGCCAGCAGAGACTGATGTGGGGTGTGTGAGGGTTTCCAAGAGAAGATAACTGCAGTTTGCAGAAAAGCACCAGACCTCTCCAGCTGTACCTCTCACATCCCCTTATGCTCTGTGAAGGGGACAGGGTGAGGAGGTTCTAGCAGGCACACACCAAAGAGCTTTTCATCCAAGGGAAAGACCTGTCCCAGACAGACCTTCTGACCAGTGCCACAGACACAAATGCCCCAGGGCACCAATGACTTTACTTGGTGCCAGTCTTGGAGGAGTGAGGTTCAGTGGCAGCAATACACTGTGCCTGCTTTCACCTCACATGACCACAGTGCTGTATGGATGGGCTCTACAGACGTCGAACTTCCTCTGATGTGGGGAATCTTTCCCTTTGCTGTGAACTACAATCATCCTCAGAGATCTTCAGCAACACCAGTGCTCCTGGCACAGCAGGATAATCAGACAGACACCCCAGCTCCTCCAGCCATGGTACAACAGGCAAGGAGGAGGCATCATTCCTTCTCCTCCTCCTCCCCCCTTGTGAACAGGACTGGGAGCTGCTGTCACCCTTTCCTACAGTGGGAGGACTCTAGTGGAGAAGACAGGCAATGGGAGGATAACCAGATCCCTCAGGATCTCTCTTACAACCTATTGGTCCCAAAATACGCTCTGGGCTACATTCTGTCTCACCCATTAACTTTCCCTTCCTAAAGAGAATGCTGGGTCTGGCACCTGCTGATAGCACCTGCTGATGGGAAGAGCAAAGTACTGGCAAGGACCTGTTTTGGACAGTGAGGAAGCTGAAGGACACACAATGGCATATCGAGAGAAAAACTCGAGCACTCGAGGAAAGCAAAGGGTTCCCAGCAAGTGCCCCTGTGCTGGCTCTGTGTGTTCTAGAGCCAGTCAGGTATCCAAGAGGCAGAGGCTGACTGCAAAAATAAATAATTAACCCATGATCTCAAGCCATAAGCCATTGGGAATAATGGTTTTGTTCCCCAAAATATTTACTGTGCTTGAATCTTGTTTAAAACCTGAAATGGAAATTCAAACCACTGTGTTACCCAAATTTTATCTAAATCTGTAATTTTTGGCGAAAAAATACAACAGGAATTTCAAGCCAAATTAACTTCTAATGAAATTGAGGACAACTTCATTTAGTTTCTTCCATTCTGTTAAACCCAGTCTCTTATATTACAAATTAAATTCAGAATAATCCAAATTCAGAATAATCCATGTTTTCTGTTCATTCTGGTGATGGTTTTTCAGGAGAATAAACAGATATTTATCAGAAAAGGAAGAGAAATAAAACCCTTTTTTTAAGAAGGTTCAGTGGTGCCTAATAGTCTACAGTATGGCAAGTTAAGCAAATTAAGAGAAGGGGAAACCCTACCTTGTAAATAAGGCTATTACAAATCTAGTTTCTACACTCTGGAATGAAGCCAAGATCTAAGTGTGAAGGATTGAGAGGAAAATCTGTTGTAAATTCCTTCAAGTAAAAGTCCCTATTTAAAAGGCAGAGAACACATTTTAGAAAGGTCATGAAGTCACAGTAGTTGTTTGGGTTTTCTTCAAAGCACAACTCTAAATGAAATTTGACTTCTATTAAAAAGGCAGAGATAGACATTGCTGCACTTGGAGTGTAACCCTC
This sequence comes from Erpornis zantholeuca, assembly GCA_013400515.1. Lineage (NCBI taxonomy): Eukaryota > Metazoa > Chordata > Aves > Passeriformes > Timaliidae > Erpornis > Erpornis zantholeuca. The sequence goes on along the minus strand of VZTN01034446.1, from coordinate 14,127 downwards.
CCTAGAAGGAGAAGAACAGTGATTAAAAATAGGTTTTGCACTGAGCTTTTTTAGGTACTTCAAATACCTACTGAGTAGGCATTGCAACCTCAATGATTGTGAAAATTTATTCTTGCATATTCTCAGTTTTAAGAAAAAACAAAAAAGAGAAATATACCTCTCATATAGGCATAAAGTGAGAAGTTACATGTAAGGTGTTTCACTAAAGCTTTCACTTGAGTTTGGTTTTATCCTCTTCTATGTAAGGGGGCTGCAAGGACAGGGAAATATGGCAAGAGCAGACTCGTTGTAAGACAGCAGAATAGAGTTTGTAAGTCTAAGCTCTTTGGAAGGTTTTTAGCAAAGGTAAAAGAGTGAATCTGAAAGACAGATCTGACAAGCCATGCCATTCCATCTCCAATAAATATTATGGTTGAGTAGTTTAAACAGAATTCAGTGCATGGGTATATAATCACACCCACAGGTGTACACACATGTAAATACTTTTATACTTATATAAAGCTCAGGCAAATTCCACTGAAATTAGGAAACCAGACTGGAAAATCCACTTACATTACACCTTTGCATTTTAGTCATAAATTAAAAAGACTGTGGGGGTTGTGACTGACAGAGAGTAAACTGAGCCACTACGTGGTGTTTACCATGGGGTAAACTGTTGCCTCTCCTGATTTTTAATTGGAAGTTAACTTTGGCACACTCCACTATAAACAAGTCCTGGCACTAAAAACAAAGAGACAAGGAATCATTTCATGGATGTATTCCCACAGTTCATCAAATATTCATCACTTACGTTGCCCAGATATATTGTCAAAGGTGATAAACACACACATATCAATAACAATAGTCTGATATTCTGCTCCATTCCTCATCACAGAGGTACCCTATCCTGATTCCAAGGAAAGCAACAGGATAGTGTACAACCATATCCAAGAGCATGAAACTCTCTAACTCTCAGAAGCCTTCCTGAGCAAGTATAGCATAACAGTACCTTGATCCTGTATTCACCTTACACATAACTGCACACACATCTATAAATGGGTCTGAAGTAGACACAGAATGACCCAGCAACACTTCACACAGAAGGCCTTGTGGCAAGCACCCCAGCCACTTGCTGTCACTCCCCGTCAGGATGCTGGCAGATCACACACACCAAAAAAAATTGCTGCAAGAAGAAAGGCTCCTGGCAGAAAAGCAATGGCAAATCCTAGAATGAAGCTACTATGGCACTACAGGATATGTAGGTAATCTCAGATTGACCAGCTGGCAAGGCTGCCACATTCCAGGTAGTACATATTTGAGCATCCCCAGCTTACTTGGAGTTGTACTGTGGCTCAAGTAGACACGAAGAGATACAAATATCTCAATTATAATTTTATGCACACTTTGAAAAACAGATTATTAGGTTTTTAGCTCATCAGGCTGTTATTCTCTTGCATTGCTACTTTGCTAAATATATTATTCCCCCCAAAATTAAAACACAACACCCTTAATCACAGGTTGTTCCCACTAATAAATTACCTATTTAGTATGTTTACATAGGCTCTTTTCCACAGTATGAGTCATGTTGAAATTGCCCTAATTAAAATATCTCCATTTATTTGCATGACTAATCAGTACTTATCAGTAACTTTATATCTTCAAAGCACTTTAACTGAACACAAATGGATTATCTGAAAACTTGCCCAAAAATGTATCTTGAAATTTGATGCACAGACTCAGCTATTGCTTCCTAAAATAACTACTGGCTTTACGTGCACCCTGTATTGTAGTGAGGGCAATACTGACAGGTCTGAAGAAGCATAAGTGTTACTCATGGAAAGAGTAAATTGTCCACAGAAGAGATAAAAGCAGCAGACCAGACAGTGTTCCTTGATGACATGGAAAAGCTGACTGGTGGCTCAGTCCTGTGAGTGGTAGTAAAGACAAAGTCTATCCCACTTCCCACCATGCTTTTTGCCGAAGAGAGCTGTCACACTCATGTGCAAATGAAGTCCCACATCCCTAAAATTGCTTGCAAGAGACTTGCTACCATTCTTTCACTTCCTCCTCTTTGGAGCTTTCTACAGACTTGAATGTCAAAATATTCAGGACATCTGGTGCTGCTTTCTGGAGACAGGCCGCTGACGATTTGCACTGCATGAGAAATTAATTTATTGGTATCACACCACCTGTGTGTCTCCCCATAAAGTTCATGCCCCTGGGCCACCCACTGGTTGAAAGAAGATGAAGGTGGATAATTTTTGCTTCACAGCTTGTTTAACAAGGAACTTACATACAGAAGGAAGCCACTTCCACATAAGCACTGAGCTACCCTACCTGTTCACATGTTATTTTACTTCTTAAACATTAAAAGTTACATTAGAAATGGCAGGGATGTGGGGATGTGTCTTTCAGCTCTATCAGGAAGCAGTATAAAAGAGAAGATTTTGTAGGTCTATTATCTTGACTTTCAAAGGCCAAGTGATATTTTAGAGCTATCAATATGCTTTCTCTTGAAAATTCAGAAGTGTAGCACCATTCCTAATACTTTCTTTTTATTGAAAGGAAAAACTCCATAGTTCTTCAAAACTAATAGCAGCATTTTTCCAGTGTTCTGCTAGTGCCTCAACTGAAGGAATGACAATGGTAATTTTAGATGATTATATTATTCTAGCTAAGTAGAAAACTTCAAAATTACTGATTCTGAATGTTACTGCTCCCTGTCCCTCTTTCCTGTGGGGTGCCCCTGAACTGAATCTTCTCATGCATTCATTTGATTGCTTCTGGGTCCTTTAAAACTCCAAATTTCACTAGGGTTATTGTGAAGTGGCTTTTATCCAGAAGGGCCTGAAAGCACTTGATGAACTCTACCAGGATGCAATTACATACAGCCTACTCACATCTCTGCAAATTCATAAGGTTGTAGAGACATCGAGAGATCATTAACTCTGTCCCTCCCAGCAGGATCAATTATACTCGGGCTATTCCTGACAGAGGCTGCCTAACCTGTTCCTAAAGACATCAAATAATGGAAGTTCCACAGCTCCCTCCAGCATCTTAAACCAGTGCTCAACTCTCCTTGACATCAGGTTTTTCAACCAAATTCAAGCTCTGTGCTGTAATTTAAGCTTATTGTCTCTTAACTTTCTTACATAAATATTTAATGTTTGTTCTTATGACACCAATGCAGTCATCTTTTCTTAAGACTATATAACATAGTTTGATTTAATATTTTGTCAAAGGCCAATGTTTTCTAAGCATGGGGGGCAGTTTCCCCTTCACCAGAACGACCTGCTGTGGTAAGTGCTTCAGGTTACTGCAGGCACTGCCAGCCCTAAAATGACAGTCACCAAAAGGAATGGAGGTTCCCCCCTAGCACAGTGAATGAGAGGCTCTCTTGAAGAATCTTCTGAGAATCAGAGTCCCAGCCCTTCTTTTCTGTTCTGTGTTGGCTAGAAAAACAAATAATTTGCCATCAGTTCCCAGGCAGTTCATTATTCACAGTGACAGTCACACAGTTTGGTTTAAACTCAAGAGAAGATTTGGATGCCTGCTGGTTGTGTCTCTCTTCAGCTTTGGCAAAAAGAAAAATCCAAAGAAAAGTCAGATAAACAAGATCTGAGCAAAGTCTCTCTGCATTGCTTTTTCCATTCTGCTGCTCTTTAGACCCTTTCAACTGTATTAAGTACAACTGAGGTAAACTAAACCCCAACCCAGCACACTCAGGAAGTTAAAACTACAAGACATGTCTTGCTAAAAAAAATCTTACCATCTAAATAGATAAGACAGACTGTAATAAAGAGATAGATCATTAAAAAAAAGAAAAAAACTTCTTCACCAATATCCACAAAAAAATAAATACATCCTAAATGTGGAATACGAAGGATGTAACTGAAGGGAGTCCAGGTGGGGTTGTCTGCAAAACTACTGCTTCCCCCAGCCATGTCACATGTCTGTCCCACTCCTCAGCTGGGAGTTTTTGCAGCACTAAACAGCCCTTCACTACCACTGAGCTTCAGTAGGCAAACATGTAAATTGGGTGTTAAGTTTACAACATGGGCAGCACAAGAGAAATTGAGTTACCATTTTTTGGCTGGTGACTGAGGCAACAAATCTCACCGTTCACCTCCTCATTTCAAGAGGGGAGCAGGAGACACAGAAGCTACCAAGTCTGAAGGATTCCCAGTCCCAGCACATATCCCATGTCTTCCCCCATGAAGAACTGCTTGAAATGTAACTTACAATACACAGATCATGCCTAAAATGTTCATAAAGGATCATTACTTTAAAATAAAACCACTTTATAACCTAGTTGCAAAATATATATAGCCTCTTTAATCCTCTGAATATAGTTTTAACTTACCACAAATTTAGAGAGATCTCAGGAAAACCATAAAGTTTGCACATGTGAAGCAACAGAGCTCCCCCCACACCCGGAGACTCCTTTCTCTCTTCCTTTTCCTCCCCCACCCAAGCCCTGAATACAGGAAGAGAGATCACCAGCTGCCTGCTGAAGAAAACAACTACCAAATAGTGTGCATCATTCAGATGGCTTGGATGATTCAGCTTTTCCATGTGAATTTTAAGTGGCACAAATGGTGCTTTGTGCATTTCTGAATCAAACCTGTATTTAATAGTCTAAGTACATAACACAACTTCGACTTGAAGAACAACTTATCATCTTAAATACAGCAGCCTATCTGTTACCTTACAATGGCTCCAGTTCTCAAACCTATCAATAATTACACCTACCTGTGCTTATGTATTGCAGCATATTGTTCTCAAAGGCTGGACTGAATAGGACAGTGAAAATAGGATCTAGTGATGAGCTTATAATTTTGAAAGCCACCTGAGGTGTGCATTGGTTTTAGAGTGGGAGGGCTGGGAAGGAACAGAAAAGCCAGGTATTGCAAGCAGACTGCTCTCTCAAAACAGCACAATAATACAGCAGCAGCTTGATCATAAGTATCCCACAGCTACTTGCAGCTCATTGTCTAGAAACTTGAAGGAGAATAATAATAAAAGTTTCCAGACAGTAGGCTGAGATATGAAACCCCACACAAATGCAAAACACATACACGTTTACTTTGTGTATTTTTTGTTTAGCACTGCTCAGATAAAGAATTAGTGCCTGGTTTTACTTCTCTAGTTTCTCTGGCCTTTATTAATTTGTTCAAATGTTCATTTGAATCCTCTTCATCAACAAGATCCTATTTTCATTTCATCCCTTCAATCATAAATCAGAAAGAGCTCTAATCAACCAATCAGATTTGACACAAAAAGTAGAAGGAACAATGAGACCTAGTGCTGCATTGGACAGAAACTCTTACCAGACAAGCTCTGTTTACTTAGCAGGAGAATTTGTTATTTATCCTCGAGTACAAAAGCAGTGCAAGCATGTTGAACACAACACTGCCTCCTGCAGGCACGAGTGTGACTGTGCCAAAACTGCCTGAGGGGCTCAGCAAGGGCACCTTGAGCAAAGGGAGAAGGTGGCAAGAAACAGAATAGACTGGTCATCACTGGAAATCACTCGATACCTAGAGAAAAACAACAGAAATGTTGCTTGGCCTGTGCTTTGAGCAACAGAATTGAGCCTTTGGGGTCACCTAGAGTGTCACTTTCCACTAGGGCAGCACCTGAAATTTTGTCTTAGGGGTGCAAATTAGGGAAGAGTACTGGAAAGCAACCAGAGAACTGTTTTGTGGCAGCTTCTCCCACTAATGGCTGCTTTTTTTTTGTGATTTTATAACTGACTTTCACTTCATTTTAAAATGTAAGCATGTTATGCACATCCAACCCAAAAATCTTGTATCAAACTAGGGTGATGTGATTCTAACCTTGCAGTTCCTTCCCTGAGTCAACAGTGCCAAAGTCAGCCTCCCTAGCCAAGATGTCTCTCCTCACACCCGGCTACATGAGCAGCAAACACTGTGAGGCCAGAGGGTGTCCAAAATCTTCTGCATTTTGAAAGCACACCAAATACTTCATTGCAAACTAGATGAAAAACCCAAGTTTGCAGGAGTGACCTGTGGGAGAAGTCATGCACTTTGGTTACCATGGGTGGTTCAGGTTTCCTGAACTTCAAATTTCTGATGCTTGTTTTCACTCCCTGACATTTCTTGATAGCAAGAAAGACAGCAGGAGTACTTCTCATCACAGCTTCCCTGCCTTTGATCAACCACTGGGAAAATGAGTCATGATGCCGAAACCCGAGCCCCTTCCACATCCTTCTAACAGCCTTATTTCCCACACAGACCACATCCATCCCAAGCACAACAGCCAGCCATGGTCAGTAGCAGGTCAAATGCATTTCTTGTGGCCAGATTCACCCATGCATGAGCACCCCAGGGTGTCTGCCTTGCTGCCTCTCCCAGACAGCCCCAGCTCACTTGTCCACTTTGCTTTTATAAAGGTCTCTGTGCAGCACTAGGTGAAACATGCCTGTGCCATACCAGGAACTCCTATGCTGCCAAAACCTTTTGGTTTTTAAATAGTGACTCCCTTATATTATTTCCGCATTTAACACTTGTGACACATCATCCGTCCACAGCGTTCCCACGCTTCCACACAAAAACAAACTTTGCAAATCATGTATCTTGTCCCATTAGCCTTTTTTTCAGAGGCCTGTCATTCATCCTCTGAGCATGAGGGAGGGAGGGAAGAGAGGGGCTGCTGCTTTAGCTGCTGGGTTCTCCTTTACCTTCTTGTTCCTCCACCCCACGTAGCCACTGCACAGACAGCAGAAGAGGGCAGGCAGGGAAGGGCAGGAGGTCCACACCCATCTCTCCAATTCAACCTAAGAATCCAGCATTACAAAACTCTGAAAGAGGAGAAAAACAGACCTTTCTTCCTATCCAGTGACAAGAAGCTGATGTGTTTGGACCCAAAGGACCAAGGACTGCTTGGGGTGGTCTAAGTAGCTTCGAAGCAGAGTCTGAGCCAACAGCTCACTAAGCAGAGAGGAATTTTTACATGAATCAAGAACTTGGAAATATTGTCTTCTGGGCAGCGCAATTTTTGCTGGAAGGCTCTGACCAAAACTATCTCAGACATCAAAACAAACTGATTATGCTATAAATATTAAAGGCTTTATAGCTGTTTGTTTGTGAAATAAATTCTTGGAAAGTCCCTTGGCCTTAAAGTAGGGAGAAAAAGGTCAGAGAGGAAGAAGGACATAGGGAAAGGGAAATAATTAATTTTGGACATCATTTATTTTGCTCTCATCCTACTCACTTATAGGAATTTTTACCAACTTTCCCCCAGAAACAAATAGTCAAGAGCTACGCTAGACAGTATTAAGACTTCTGTGCATTCAATGGGACATTCAGTAGCTTGGAAAAGAGAGTTTCAGCGAAGACTGTTACACCTAAGAAAGCCTTTGGTCATGTTCTGTGGACACACACTTAAACACCACAGCTGCTCTGCAAGAATCTGAATACCGGAACTACAGCCTTCACTTTCTACTATCATGTAATAAAATCAAACAAATCACCCAAAATGCAGCCACTAAAGTTTGGCTGATCTTTTACCTGGATAAAATCCTTAGTTTCATTATTATTCATTATCATTTATGAAGCTGTAATTCACAAGGTAGAAAAAATGGTTTTTCTTGCGTTTTGGTTATGGAGTTTTGTTAAGCTGGGTTTTTTTTATAGTTTACAGATTAAAGTTTTATGGCTCATTTGTGACTACTTGGCATTACAAACATTCTCACTGGAAATATGGGAGGATTTAATTAGAAACATTTGTACTGAAAACAGCTAATGGGGGATGAAAGAGGAAAACACATTAATACTTAGTACTGAGAAGCATGCAATTACTTGGAGAAAAAGAAAACAACATTAAATATACAGTCAAAACATTAAATATAAATTTAGACTGCAGCATATTTTATGCCTCTCAGTAAATATTGCCTAAACAAAAAAGCCTCTAACCAAAGTTCACAAGGGTCTGAGGCTCCTCACCTGCAAAGGCACTCCCAGAACACATGGTGGCTGAGCACCATCAGCCAGCACAGCCCAGGATCCATCAGGATCTCGTCAGGTTTGCTCCACAGGTACATTTCTACAGCTCCTACACTGGCTCATTTGTACTGAAGGAGGGCTACACTCACCAAGGAGGCTGTGGGAGGCTCAGAAACAACCAACCAACCAAGGCCAAGCAATCACCCTCTGCTGAAGGTGGCACAGTAAACTGAACTTGTTGTTGTCTGATTCCTTGGCTATTGTTTAGTTGTCACCGTGCATAGGGAACATTCATCCTCACCAGAGCCCAGAGAACAAACAGAAACGACAAATCATAAACTGACCCCAAGGGTTCTCCCTATAACTCGGTGCTCTCTGGCACTAATCCCTCTATCTCCATACCGTGTTAATCAATCACATAATTGCCTAAGAAAAGATACCTTTGCCCTCTCCCAAAAAAATATATTGGGTTAACTCCATAGCCACTTAAGGGAGAAAGCCAGTGGCTTACATCATCCTGAATAACTGAGGTGACCACACGGGGAGGTTTAAAAAGAAATGTTTACATCTATTCTATGTCATGCTAAAACAAACACATTTCTCCCACTGGCAGGAACTGGAGGACACCCAAAAGTCTGGAATTTTTTCCTCCACCAAGTATGTAATCCTCATTTTTCTCTTCCCACTGGCAAAGCATGTTCAACAGACAACTCCTGCCTGTTTCGTATTTAGTATGTATAAAAATAAGTGATATTGGACAATTAATATTGCTTTGAAATTTGACTTTCCACTTTTGGACAAAGTCCAGAATAACCCATACTAAGCTTTTGGCTCACTGCAGGAGGCCCTGTGGGAATGATACAATCTTACCAGCAGCTGCTAACTATGACAAAAGACAAGACTGATGGTTAGGGACTTGCATTGTGCAGGCAACAAGATAAAGGAAGGTTACTGTTTTAAACTGATGCAGCAGCAGAACAGGCAGCAGATTTTGGTGAAATTACATGCTGGCAGCAGCTCTTGATGGCTTTTGTCATGCACCTTACAGCTCAAGTGTGGTGTTTGGAACTATATATAACTACTTTAAAAGACTGCCCTTTTTTCATATTCTATGAAACAAATGTGGATGTTGCAGTTGTGTGGGGTGTTTCCTTGCAGAGTTACTGCCACATGGCTGAAGCAGCATCCAACACAACGCACACATGTATTTAGCTTAGCTTGGCCCCTCTTTTTTCCTTCTCCAAACTGAGTTTTTTTGGAGTGCTCTTTCTACATTTTAAGTGAACCACAGAATATGCTGAGTTATGTCAGTGGCTTCCTCAATAGCTCTTGTCCACTATAGAAACCTTAAAGCATGCAAGGAGACAAAAGCATTCCTTTTGTGTGATGGCCACAAAGAGCACGTGCTCCATAGCCACAGTATGTGCAAAGTAAAGCTCAGGCTACAGAAAAGAGAGAAGCCACAGCTGTACAGCAGGACAAAGGTTTCTCCAAAGGACACAACACTTCTTTCCAATTGCCCACAAGCATTTCTATCTCACACTTTGAAATGGTGCACTAAGATGTATGGGGGAAACTGGGGGAAGAATATTTAAGTGCAGAAAACACAAGCAGAAGCCAACACTCACACTCCTCCAAGATACCAATCCTGCTGGCAAAGGCATTTCTGAGAATGTGTGCATATAAACGCCTTGCTGCCCAGATCATGTGTAAGATATTCCAAAAATTGAATGACAAATGCAGGAAAGCTCCTAGGGAAGTAAAACCGGCAAAAAAAAAGGTTTGAGCTGAATTCTAAGTTAAAGCCTGATGAGGGGTTTAACTTGGTCTGTTCAGGATGTGATTGCAGATACAGAGCAGTTTGTGAAGGCTACCTGCTGGCCCTGTAATAAAATAGGCCATAAGATTTGGACAGAAGAAACATTTATGCAAGAAGAAAATTCTTTATTACCTCCCACTATAAAACTAGTCTTCACCATCTGTTTCCTGGTTTGGTTAAATTTTGGACTTTAATTTTCTCCACTTTCTGTTCAATGAGCACCAAAAGTATGGAGCATTCCATTTTTAAAAAAAGCCCTGCTTATGAGAAATAAAAGGTTATTGGCTCATTGGTTAGCACAAATTTAGTGTAATACTCTCCATACTGTGTCCACCTCTCTTGGTCATCCAGAATTCAAACACTAATTTAATTGTCCATAATACTAGAGGAAACACCTTGCTTGGAGAATTGCCCTGCACTCTGTCTCCATAAGCCACGAGTATTCATTTTTATGTCTTATTTCCTCTCACACATTACCATCCAAAATAGAATTTTCTTGTACTGGTATGTATGGAAAACTAAAGGTATTGGCTTTCCCATATTCTGCAGTCTATAACAGAAGCCTGCTCAATATTTCAAAAGTGCACATTCCTCAGTATACATAAATGCATGAGTACTAAATATTCTTTTCCATTTTTGTGGGGTTTATGACCTTTTCCAATTACCTGTGTTGTTTTACCCCCATGACAGAGTATTCAGAGTATTGTAGAGTACTGCACTATGGCAGGATATCTGGGAATGTACATGGTACCCATTAGGGAAGTCAGCCTAGATATAATTTTTGATAGGACAGATATATGTACCTTCAACATCAAGAGATGAGCCAAGTTTTTGCATAATAGCAGAATTTTTCTCAGGTTAAGCCAGAATGATATCAGCTGTGATTTATTCTTAGATCTGTGGGACTTTTTTTACCCCTAAACTGTAGAGCATCCTCTGTATTCATTATACACAGTAAGAAGTTAAGCAAGAAGGCCCCCATTCATTTATAAAGTAAAGAAAACACAACATTGAAGATGAGCAAAAGTTCCATTTTAAAAGTCTTGTTTAGACAACATCTTTAGAACAGTTCAGCCTTTTGGAGGCTGGACTATACTACACCACAGAGCCTACAACATGACAGTTTCAACCCTTGTTTTGGAGGCAGGACCAAACTATTTTAGGGTTCAACTGCTCTGGTCATGTCTCTAGTGCAGAGGGCATCTCAGGGAGTGGAGGAGAATGGCACAGGGCAGACATAACCTGCTGTGATCAGAAAGATCCAATCCAGCCCCCTCCCATCATCAGTGAGTCACAATCAAACATAAGTAATTGAGAAGTGAATTAAACACCCTGTCTCTCTCTGCAGGGCTGTAGCACAACCTCATAAGCTCATTGCAGCAGAATGGTCACATCTTCACAGACAGAATTACAGTGCGTTTTTAACACTCTTGTTATCACATGTGATTCATGCCCCAGTCCTAAGTGTAAACTAGCATTTAACTTCCCTCTCGCCCCACAAATTATTAAATATAAGTCCTTATTTTCAGCAAGACCAAAGGAGTAAATGGTGCTGGCAATGTATCATCTACAAAAATAGTTAGTCTTATAATTAGAAGGTAATACGAAAATCTTATTTTCTTTCCATTTGACTAAGCTGTGCCCAATACTTCAATACAGGAAGGTACAAACTCTATCTGTTTAAATGTAAAAATATATACAACTATATTTAACATTTAACATTTAAATAACTTTAAACACAACTGTTTGTATACTAACAATCTTATATATATTCCTTCTCAAACAATACCTCTTTAATATCCTCCTCTTTTGTTAAACAAGTTTTATTTTCCTCCCAAAAAACCCAATGCTACTTTAAAATTCTGGAGGGGTAAAAATTAGAGCTATATAGAAAATAGCAAGATGTCTTACAATTGTAGTGTATGATAGCACATATTTTTCATAAAAACAGCACATCATTCAAAAACTGAACCACTGGAAAAGTTCTCATAAGTCCAACAGGACTGTCTTTAAAAGGTTACTTTGGTTAACAGCAAATCATTCTTAAACAATTAAGGAAAATATATATATATTCTTTTGCCACCTCTACAGATGCATTTCCTTGGCATGTTGTAGCAATCCATATACCTTTACCGATGAGCACTGCACTGGTTCAGGGCTCTTTGTTTGTACTACAATTTCAGTAAAATAGATTATATATAAGGTTGGATTGATTTATAATTAAATTAGTCCAACTTCCTAAAATCTCTGAATAAGAGAACTCTCTTCCTAAGACTTCATAGGAACTCTGGATATCAGAGAAAGAACGGTAACACTACTACTTCTTCCTCACAAGGTCGATCTCATCCAGTACTTGAAACAGCATCACTAAGTTGCACAAAAGTGCTGTTTCCCTGCTTCTTTTCCCAGTCAGGAGAGTGACAACTTCTGTGACCTCTGCACACTCTGACACCCAGCCAGTCACAGCAGCCTCTGAGCATTCAGACAACTAAAGTGCCACTGGACTTCACAGTAATGCAGTGCTTTCCTCTGAGTCATTATGCACATTCCAGGTCACATGTGGCCTCTACCTTGCAGAAATTTTACTCATTTCCATGGGAATAAATGCCTTCATGTTTTGGTCAGGAAGAGGAACTTGATCTTTATCTTTCTTCCCTCGTTGCACTACGAAACTCTCTGATCCAGCAAAAATGACAAACAAAAAGGCCTAAGTGTAAGATTCTCCAGGAAAAGAATACTGCATTAGTCACTGTGTGTCAGTTAAGCTGCAAAACAGAGAAGTCTGACAAACGAGCAAAGGCACTTGGTAACAGCGCTGGGGACAAGTCATTGAGTCAACAGTTTCAGTCTCGTGATCCAATTGACCAGCACCGAGGGCTCTGCCGAGGAGGATTTTGAGGACGATGTAACTGATGATTTTTTAGCACCTTCCTCTTGAAAAGGAATGGTTGCACTGTTGTGGAGGTCTGTATTCATACAACATCTGCTGCCTCGAATATAATCCGTTCCCCTCACTAGCTGCTTCTCAGACACTGGCCTGGAGAGGGGGTGCTGCGTGGAGGGGCTTTCCTCAATGATTGGGGGTATCCTTTCGTTGCTGAAGTACCTGCAGAGGACATCTTCACCTGTACAAACAGGAGGAGGAAAACCAGTTGTTGTTGACTTCAAAACCCTCCATTAACATTTTCCATTTTTATAGAAGTATTCTGGTTATACTTCAAATAACTAGATCTGGGTTTTTGTTCATAAAACACCTGGACATAAGCAGCTGTCAATAGATTAATGGCTTTTTACATCTTTAATGTATTTTAAGTAACAGAAATAACAAAATAAATCCATACACAGAGAAAACACCATTTGACTGCTATATTCCAGATTCACACACACCAAAAATGTTGGTACAGACTACTTTCATGCAAATCATTATCATGGCTGAGATGTAACAAACCTCCCACTAGTGTGTTATTCAAAATGCTGAAGAGACCAGAGTTGAATCCATATACTTCTCAATGGAACTCAGGAGTAACTTAAAAGCTACAAATATTTCTCTGGACAAGAGAAATTAATTTTGCAGGTGAAGATGTAAGCACTACCCTCCCTGGTATTGACCAGTGATTTGTGATGCTATCTTTGTTCTTACTCTTCCCTAGATACCTGACCAAGGCAGCTGCTGCTAAAGACATCCTACTGGACTAGGCAGGCCTTTGGTTCTGATCTAATACAGCTTAAATACAAGCCTGCAGCACTTAAGTACAACTCAAGTATTAGAAAGAACACCACAAACCCAAAAGCCAAACCAAACAACAAACCATACACACAAAAACCCGCCCTGCCACCTGGTGATCGCTCTGTTAGGGCTCGTTACTTAGCTCACTTCCAATATCCCTCCAGGTTGATGCTTCTTTTTATCAACTTTTGTTTTTGCATGAAAGTAATAGAATCCAGCTTTGATTTTACTTAGAATTAGACATTAGCTTTGTCCTGGGTTGAAGTATATTCTGTTACCATCTTCATGAGCTGTTGGAACAGGTGGTGTTTTCCTTGCCTACTCCCCCTGGGCTATCTGCTGTTAATG
>VZTN01034442.1:21537-41519 GCA_013400515.1 Erpornis zantholeuca | reverse complement strand
AGCTTTTGAAATAATGAACCCACGTTTCTGAATTTCAGCTTGTATTTCACTCCAGTTTGAGAACAGTGAAACAAGCCTACTTCAAGATCTATAACAGCAGCTGTGGGAGTTACAAAAGCACAGAAGTGTCACTGGGAGTACATAAAAACTCTAAGCTTGCCTCAAATTTTGCCTTCAAAACAGCTGAGTGTAGTTTGCTTAAGGTTTCTGAAGACTGGACACCACAGCTGATGTCAGGCACAGAAAGCGTCAGGGAAAAATCTCTCTCAGAAACTCATGAGCAGATTTATCACTCAGTAAGAATAAGTTAGAAAGACTGCAATGTTCATGGCAAACTGATAATCCATTTTAATGGACATTTCAAAGGTATAAATCACACAGCATCATACAGAAACATAATTTGTTGCCCCATGACTCCAAAACCTGGAAGGAGTCACCTTTCACCAGCTTCTTCTGTTTCTTTCCTTTTTTTCGGCAACGCAATATCAAGTCATTCTTACATCAGGAAAAACACAAAAAGCACATTTATTGTGTTCTCACATTTCATGTGCTTCATGAGATTGCATGTTCATGAGGATTGCATGTTCATGAGGATTTACAATCTTCAGCATTTTTATCCTATCCTAGAAATACCTTCTGATTTATTCCACAAAACACCTTTTTTTTCCTGCAACACATTCTTCTTTCTCCTATCTCCACATCATACTGTAAAAGCACAGTTACTTGCAATCAATAATGGATCCATTTCTAGTCAATATCTAAAAGCATAAAACCAAAGAACCACTAGAGGCAAGGAACAGTGGGAGTGGATGGTAGAAAAGCAGCCAGCCATTTCTGGGCCATCGGATATGATGCAAGGCAGAGGAGGGAATAAAAGGTTCAATATCCATGTTCATGGCTGGTGTGAAAGGAAACAGGCCTAAAAGGAAACAAAGAGAAGTCCCAGGGATCCCTTAGAGCTGCAGGAAGACTTCTGCTTTCTATTATCCAATCAATATTTGGCATCGATGAAAGCATCCCCATGAATATAGAAACCAGCTCTAGCTTATGTAATTTTCCAGCTCTCTTCCCTTTCCTGAAGTAAATATGGCAAATGGACATAGAAGGTTTTGTTGTATTAAGCATTTGTTTTATAAAATACTTTCATACTAGAGACTAGCATGTCACAGAGTAATTGACTCAGCAAAGGCAGCCTTGAGAAGCATAAACCATTATTGATTTTCTTAATTCTGTAACTATTACTCCCACAATGATGTCTGCCAACAATTGATTTATAATTTATCAGCAACTGAACAAGAGGCTTCCAAATTTGTGCTGCATGGGCTCGATTGATGCAAACCACATGGTAATGTTATGATTTACTTATTAAATTACTAACTGTTACAGCCAGGTTTCTCATGGAAATACACTAGCAATTCTACTGATGAATTCCAAGTTAATTTCCCACCATAATTCACTGAACTTACAGTTTATTTGCCCCATGAAAGTTTCTTCCAGTAAGTGTCTAGACAGTTTCAGAAAAGCAAAAGAAAAGTAGAGGGAGTGGAGACACAGCTAACCAGCATTTGGTTCTTTACTTTAAGGATCCTTTCTGCCTGTGATCAGAGCTGCCAACTCTCATGTTTCCATCCAGATTTATAAAATTCCTCTCACAAACAACACAGCTCCTGCATTCAAATACAAACCCAGGAACATCCTCTTTCATTTGAAATGGAAGTCCTCTTCAGCAAACTGAAGTTTGAAACCAGAAGACAAACAAAAATAAGACAAACTGTAGACTTTAATGAGGAGAGGTAAAGGTGTTAATAGATTTTCTGCAAGATCATAGTTGTCACAGCTGTGATTGGGATAGACATCATGCATTAATGCTCAGGTATGTACTAAAGTATGTAAGCACAGCATAAAACCAGCTGCAATAGAAGCAGGAATCAACTTAAAACTCTACATGTTTATATTGATGTGACACACTAAAAGCTGTTGAATTGCAGAATCTGTGGGTGGTAAATGAGAGAAACCACAAGATAGGGAAGAAAAAGAGAATAAGACATACGAGATATAAAAAAGTGCATGGATTTATGAGAACAAAGACACCATTTACCAAAAGTTAGTTGTGCAAGTTACAGCAGCTTACAGTCATCCTCAGAAATTGGCACTTAAATAGCAAAAACTTCCAGGGCTTCTATATCTTGGCTATAAGAAAGAAACTCTTAAGAAATAATTAATTCAAACACAAATGTGTTTTAATTCTGCATAAGCCAGGCCTCCTTTTGTTTGTAATTAATTCCTGAACAATGCCTTCCCTGTTCCATTTTCTTGGTTTTGAAATAAAATCCATATTTGTGTCTGGCTTGAGCATGAATCAACAGCAGGATCAGAGCTGGATATGCTATTTGCACGGGGTTCCTACTTTAGACTGCACACTTGGAATCACCAATATTGTACAAGATCCTGCACAACACTTGAACTTTCTTTTGGAGTTAAAATACTTCTGCTCTTGCCAAGAGAAACTTGAATTGCTACATGCCTGATTTCCTGTGGGTCCACATCAGTGTGCCAGCTACAGGACAGGAATGAACATTTCCTATGGACATGTACAAATTTAGACACCTTCATGGTATCAAAACTCTTCTTGCACACTCTGGCTCTGATTCTTGCTCAGTTAAATGGTACAGCTCTTCTTGTGTGTCATAAATTCTTCAGTGGGCAAAGCTACCATTCCAAGCTGAAGCAGTCCCAGCAATTTCAGCTCAGCTGCAGCCCAGAGGGCGAAGTCTATTGTAGTATTCCTAAGTGATTAAGTATTCCTAAGTATTCCTATGTATTATTATCAAAGTGATATTAATCCACTAGGCTGAGAAAAATAGAATCTTTTCTTTGCATTATATACAAGTACTACGTTTATAACCAAATTTAAATTTCTTGAAGGCTCTGCTAAGTAACAAAGACATTAATCCAGTCTGTGTGGGGAGGCTGCTAACTATTTCCACAAATAAATGGTGCTAGCCAAGTTTTTTAACAGATACAAAAAAGATTAAAAGACTAGGACAATACACTAGAAAAGTGTACTGTGACTTCAGGCTTGGAGAAAGCACTAACCTTCACCAGTTTAACCTTCTGCCTTTTAAACATTAAAGGAAGAAAAGAAGTGCTTTGCACACAGTGTTATGCCATTACACTGTTGCAGGAAAAAAACAACCAAACAAACCACCTGGTGTAATACTACAAAGTCTTTAAACAAAGAGGAATAGCCTGAATTTTACCATAACCATATATATTCACTCAAACTAATGGAGTAATTCAAGTTATGCCTCACAGAACTGTGTTGTTCCTTCTTAATTTCAGATTCTTATTGTTCAGAAATACATGGTCTTGTTTCAGAGCAAATACTGGCCTGAATTGTCTTCCCACCTATGCCTGGTGGAGACTGACCAAATTACTGTCCCCATGTGCCCATTTTTTTTCTTATTTTATTCTTGCCTATTTAGACTGCAAACTCCTTTGCAACGACTCCCACTCTTCCAATGGCTTCGTAGAGCAGTGGCACAACACAGTGTGAATCTATTTTAAGCATCCATTATTAGAATACTAAACATGGTTTAAAAGCACTTCAAACAATGCCTCTTAGAACAGATGAATACTTATGATAAGGACAGAGAACGCCTTAGGAGACCTGATGAAACTCTGTACTTGTTCATCTCAAAGGGCTCAGAGCAAGCTGACTTGAGTCACCATTTTAAATTGTTCAGTACTTGCAGTTGTACTGCTTGGTGTAATTTCAAAAGCTGCTTATTAGCCCAGCTTTGTAGGAAATGTCAGAGTTCTTCTGGTAGAAGTCATGAGTACAGAAGATAAACACTGGGACATTTTAGGAATGACAATTGGATGACAATTAATGCCATATAGAAAGCCTTCTAAAACCAAAGCAGAACACTAAGAATTTAGCCATGACAAAGAGATCACAGCAGATTGTTAAACAGTACTTCCAAACATTATGCAAATTTGTTTAATTTTTAAAACATTTAAGTCACTATAAAAATGCATATCCAATATGTTGCTTGTATGACCTTCTCAGAGATCTATCAACACACACATCCTCATAAAAGCAGAAAATGGCTCTTTGTAAAGATCAAGCTTTCGGCCAAGGGTGAAACTCCTCACAGCTCCATAGTTTCTGTGGACATAAATAACAACCGTACTATAGGAAAAGTTGATCTAATTTTATGGTACTTAACACGTGGTTAGTGAATGGAGACACTGTTTAAAGGTGGTGTCCAACACAATAAACATGATTTTTTTTTTTTGGTTGGTTGCTTGGACTTTAGTCTGAGAAGTAGAAAAGAGATAAATTGGTTACATCTGAGGTGAAAAAGTAAGACATGAGAAAAATTTACCAAAATCCTAAAATACCATTAAAACAACTTTTTAGTCTCTAAGCAAATATTTAACCACAATAACTATTTTATTTTCCATTTGTAGGCATGATTGAAAACAAGCTTTACAAGAAATCCTAAATAAAGCAAGGAGTAAAATTACCACTGGGCTGGTCTCTCCTGTAGTATCACCAATAAGAATATGCAATGAGAACTTAATAAGTTTTTATTTACACTTTGGATTTTTCACCAGAGATTTGAGAATTCACTGGTTTTCTCTTCTATGACTGCTGTGATCCCCCCACCAAAAAAAGTTCAAAGAAAGATTTTGATATCATGGATAAAAGTTTTAGTTATCCTTATATCTCAATTTTAAAAAATTCTTCTAGCCCACATTCCCAGACAAACTAATGGAAAGTACTAAATATTTTTAAAAATATGGCCATTAATTTCTTCAGAATCTCAGTCTCACTGAAAGACTTCAGTGCCTCTGGTATTTCTTCTGCCACCCCAAAAAAAATCTCAGTATATTTAGCTGAGATGCTCACTGATATCCCTGGTAAAGAAACAATAGATTTTTAAGGATGATACCTAAACGACTTAGGTCTTCAAGACTGTTCTGTGTATATTGGCAATCCTTTTATATTCATTTTAGCCAGAGCTACCATCATGAGTCATTAGTGAGAATTAGTAAAGACAGTGATGAATGCATACAGGTATAAAGACAACCTGGGAGAGCAAACAGAATAAAGTCTTTCCTAATACTTTCTCTTGATAAATTATCATCTGCAAAATGCCTCGGGTATTTCAAATGCAATTTTTTCACCTTCTTTTGGACATAGATTATTTGAACTAGGATATGATTTTTTACAGGCTATGACCAAGCACTCTCAGTTTTTAATACACAGAGATATATCAAACCTCAATTAATTGTATAGTTCTACTTCCCACCCTCCCCAACACGTTCCTGCTTTCAGAGTAGGAGCTAAAGGTAGGGTAAAAAATCAGAAATAGGAAGAAAATTCAGTTTTGTCAATAGTTATTAATCTTTTGAAAGAGTAATAAAGAACTTGAAAAGAGTAAGAAAGCAATCTTCTGACATGATAAAGGAGGTAGGCAGGTTCTGGGAGAAACATGCACTGCTTTGCACAGCAAAAGGGTGCTTCTTTTCTCATTCCACCTCCCCAGGCACAAGCCTCCCTAGGCCTGCAGCAAAATGAGTCTTTGAGAATTTTTCTCACTGCATTGGACACAAGTGTTTTCATAAGCTAAATTCACTTTGTTCTCTGTGAAGTTCTGAAGTTGCTGGTCCTGCTACCAATAAAACAAAAATATAATGAAAGCTCTCCAGAGACATTGGAGAGCTGGAAGCTCCAGAGAGAAAGAAGGAGCTCTGTTGCTGTTTTACAGAAAGAAAAACAATGGTATGGGGAATGAAGTGACTTCTCAAAAAGCACTTAGCCAGTGGTAAAACTGGAAACAGCATGAAGTAAATACCCATGCAAAACAAATGTTGTGAAAACCAGAGTGAAATAGAGACAAAGATAATCTCTTCCCCACTTCTAAAACTTTCAAATAATATAGCAATGTTGGGGAAATCAGAAGCATAATTTTAATGTCTTCAGACATTTGAGTAACTCATCACTTTTATGGTAGCTCTGCTAGTTCAGATCACTCCTAACATCCTGCATTCCTCTCCTGATGTTGAATTGGCTATTGTAGTAGTCTAAACAAAACATTCTTGTAGTCGCCTTCCTTGGCTTACAGCCCCATCATTTATTATGCTATAGTGAGCAGTGTTAGGAAGGTAAACAGCTCAGCTTAATCCTGTCTTGTTTAAATTGGCCCTTGAAATGGTCAACACTTAAAAATTTAGCACTTAGTACTTAATGCAATATTTTATTCTATGGTCTGGACCTTATCTCTACAAACTCCGTGATTTATACAGAGAGCTGCAAACTAATGTTTTCTAAGGGCTAACACAGGATTCTTGCAGAAAGAGAGCAGTAAATTTGGCTGACAAATCAATGTTTTACAGGCCTAACATGCCAGACTGACTTCTTGAATGGCCCTACAAAACTACCTGTCAGCTGACTCCCAAAGGGCCTTCCCAAGGAGGGACAGCTCAGCCATTCAAAACACGGCATTCCCAGTTCCCAGGCAGTCTCCCCCACATGTGCTAGAAGCATCACATGTTTAGCATCAACAGCTGAATTTTTGGTGTGATGAACTCTCAGCTGTTCACAAGATGGAGCCAGGAAATTCTCTTTGTCTTCTCTGCACCCAAAGGGGTTTGATGGTTGGCCACAGCAAAGGCTTGTCTAGCCTGTAGTTGTCTGGGATGAGAAGGAAATTCAGCGAACGAGGGAAATGTTGAGGTGGAGAAGTGGGAGAGCTGGTTTGTGAATGTCAGTCTCTTGCAGGGTTTGTGGTTCCTCTTGGCTGACTTCAGCTCTCAGGAGAAGAGGGGTCGGGGGCATTGGCGGTGAAGACTGGATTCCAGGAGGAGGATTACAATTTACCTCCCAACTAGACTGGAGAGTAGCCAAGGCAGTGCTGCATCCGACTCTTTCATGTTGAGAAGACCATGGGAGAATAATCCTGAATTTTCTGGTTTTGAAACTTGAATTGCAGCCACAGAGATCTTTTGGTTTTCATTTCGCATTGTTTCCCAGAGTCAATACATAATCACAGAATAATATAGGTTGGAACGGAACTCTAGATGTTAAACCCACATGAAGCCCATATGAAGTTCTTGCAGGAGTAATCCTTCTCCAGTTTGCTCCTTCCTTTGACAGCCCCTTTGCAGCCCCAATCCACTGCAGTTCTGGGCTCTGCCTCTCTACCAACCCCAGGCACTGACTGAGCCCCTCAGGAAGCCCCAGTGCCCTCCCCAACAAGAATTTCGAAAGGGAGAAATCTACTTGCAGACTGCCAATTCCTTTGACAGTGTCTTCACATCCCCACCTCAGCTCTCCATTTGGTCTCTTGCCCGACCCCAGCCTTAGGCGTAGGCAGGTGCTGAGCCGTAGCCCAAGTTCCACAACGTAGTCCAAACATGAAGAGGTTCTTGGAGGATAATTTTTTTTGGCAGCTTCTCCCCTTCTTTATCAGCCCATTTACAGCCAGGCTGAGTCTGCCTGCAGCCCTAAGCTTTCTCACTCCTCAATTCACCACCCTAATCCTAAGCATTAGCATAGACTAAACCTTAAGTGAAGCCACATGAAGTGAGGTCTGGTTCCACATGAAGTCCTTGGCGGACAACGGTTTTGGCATCCCCACTCCAAATGATCCCAGAACTTAGTCTCTCTGCTATCCCCAATTCTAAACATAATCCTTGAGTTTAGGGATCAAGGTACAGGCTGAGTCTTAGCCCAAGGTTCCCATCTCTGCCTCACATGATGGATTTCTGCAGGAAGAAGTCTTTCTGCAGACTCTTCTTTCCTTTGGCAGATTCATTGCAGTCCCACTCTGACTGGAATGCTAGGCTTTGTTTCTCTGCCATCCTTAATCCTAAACCTAACTTTTGGAATTGGCTTAATTGTGGCCAAAGACGCCCACCTCCAGCTGAGTCCCACTCAAAGATGTTCTCATGAGATGACCTTGGCAGCATCCCCTCCCTTTGCTAGTCCTGTACTACTTGAAGCAGGACCACATATACACTTTTGGAATTTACTTTGATCGCTGTTTGAAATGAACTTGATAGGCTATTTTAAGAAAGTGTAACCAATCCTATTTTGCCATTTATAATTTATGCGGGCATTAATCCCACATTTACTTAGGGGGTTGACAAAGTTCCAAGGAGGTTACTAGGCCCTTATCAGACCCTTAAACACCAGTTTTTGCTTAAATAGTGCCAGAGACAAGTATTTTTCCTGAGCAAAGGTGGTCACTTGTCTGACACTGGAGGTGTCTAGAAAGAACCTTATTACAAAAATAAAAAGACAATTCTACAGAAGGAGCAGAATCCACAATTCCTGTCTCTATCTCAGGCCTTTAAATGACAGCTGGTTTTGAATACAACTGGGATCAGACCACTGAAGGTCTTCAGAAAGAAGAATGAGACTCCAGACTTGCCCAGTAGCCTTTTTCCTAGGGACCTGGATAGTCTGTGGAGGCAACCAGGAATCAACATCAATTAACACACAATCTGTTCACTTTTTCCAGTAATTGGACAGATACATACAATGTTTTCCAAATGGAAAACCACCTCTGTTTAGCTTCTGAAGGAGAGATGCTTTGAGGTCAAGCTTTTTCAGCGCTATTTGTAAAGAGCCTTACAGTCTTTGGAGAAAAAGAAAACCCAGCCTTTGTCAATGCCAACTATTTTGTTGATTTTTGCATTTTTTTTTACTGTATCTCTTTCAGAAAATGTTTTCGGTCACAGGGGGCAGGCAGTGGTAGAACTTTGCCTGTTTTCATGAACAACACATTAGAGGATTTCATTTATCCAGAATGTTGCCTAAGGGTTAAAATTGGATACAATTACTAACCTATATATTTTAAATCATGTTACCTAAAAATTACCAAATAGCAAAAAAATTCGCTCTGTCATTATCACTGAAGACTCGATAAATTTCCTGTATAAATAAATAAGATTTGGAGACAAAAATATTTAGTTGGACTTTTTAGAATTAAGTGTAAACTGAAAACCCAATGTACAAATAATGAAGGTAATTTAAATCCAAACGCTACCCTACATACAAACTGTATAAATAGCGGTTCCTCTCTACATTTCAACAGAAATAAAATTAAGTTCTTGAATCTAAATATTCTGGGCCTCAGTATATTCCACTGTAAATACTGTTTAAGATCTCATCCTTTGGGCATTTATAACATGCAACAAAATCGAAGCACTTGAGTACCTCATAGCTTTCCAGATTTTGCATAGAAAAGAAACAGTTGCTCCTTGAGGAATTCTCCTAGAATATCGTTTTTCTACCAGACAAACAAAAATCTGTAAATAAAATGGTTTTCAGGAAGATGCATCAACTTTGGACAACCATTACTACTTCTACTGCTTAGCTGACCTTATATGACCACTTTTACAGCAATAAGAACATCTGAGAAAAGGGGCTGATAGTGGGGGTGGTCAGAAGATTGTTTCATTAATTCTTATATAAACGCATTATTTTATGTTTAAAGACATACTGATTCATAATTCAATTGATAATGGTGTTCCAGAAGTGCCAGGGCTACCTGATCTAGCAGACCCCGAGGCAGCCAGCCTGTGGAACAAACAAACTCCCCTGAATCAAATATTCCTCACCCATTGCCTGAGTCCAGAGGCTGTGGGCAGGGCTGGCTGAGCAGAAGGCTCTGTTCATCAACTACTGCCACTTCCAGGACCTAGACTAGGCATCTCCACTGGATACTGTTTGTGTCCATCTTGAAACTTGTGTAGTGTCTCCTTCTTAAAGACCTTTTACAATGATTGATACTGGCACAATCTAACTACTTATGTCTCCACAATCACTATAATTGAATTTCCATTTACACAATTTATTTTGGTAAGAAATTCTTCTCCATGCTGTCTCGGCAGTTTTAAGGCATACAAATGTATCCCTCCCCAGGTTGTTCTGCTATTTTCAACCTGGTTTCATTTCTGGCACATGCAATTTCTATTTAGTGCTCAGACTAAACAGACTCTTGTGTTTAGTCAAGTATGATAAACATATTCTTCATTTCTGACTGTCCAGGAGCAGAAGTACAGTGAAAAATGGGAAAATATTTTAAAACTTAAGATTTATGGGAGGGATCACATAGCTCAAGGATGTCATACTAAATACTGAATGCAGTAAGTAAAACTAAGAATAGTTCATCCATGATCCATATGCTGAAATCTAATCTAATAAATATTTGTCCAAAACTTTTGAATAATGAAAATATTAAAAAAAATGAATCATTCACTTCAAGGCAGTTTTTATCTAAAAAATCACAGCTAAATTCACAAAAAAGTTCACTGCAACTAATGTGATGAATTCTAGTAAAGGGTAATGTCTGTTTCTTCCCTGTCTTGCCTAGGTCAGAATTTGCTGGAAAAATTTACATTTTAGGCTTTAATTCCACAGCAAGCTACGTTTTATACTGTATTCCTCTCTTCCAGTCAAAACTGGTCTGCTTGTCACTGAAACCTCCCAATGTGCATCAAACTCATAGCTACTGCACAAGGGTTTTAATATTCCTGAGTTCAAACACTCATCCAGCTCTCAATGGTACCACTTAAGATTTTTTAGCTATATTTTGCTAATTACTTTTAGGGTAATTAATGCTGTGTATTGGCCCCCCTCTGTGTGCCCTGGAGCCATTTGTTGTGCTATTTTAGTACAGAGAGTGTTTTGCTACTCATTTGGTTCCCTACCTGGCACCATGACGGATTCAGGGAGAGAGGCCTGAGCCTCTGCTGTTTCTCTGCAGGGTTTGAATCTCTACTGCAAACTTTAGGCTGCAGCCCAGTTTGAATTTAGAAAAACATGCTGAATCATTGGCAGGTTTGGTGAAGCTTGTTTCTGTCACACAGTAAGGGACTGTTTTTGTTGAATCTTGAAAGGAAAACTTTCCTGTTCCCAGTGGCTTGCTACAGGATACTGAGCACTCATGTCAGGAGACTCATTTTTTAACACTTTAAAACTGTAAATTATGTCTGAAAAAATAGAATGCAATTAAGATGAATATTGCAGAGTCTCTTGCTGCTGCTAGTCACTGTTTCTGGTAATTGTCATCACCTGTGACATAAGAAACAGCATGGGAGCCCAGTGTCAGAGGTTGTATATCAGCTTCCATCCTGTCAGGAGAAATTTAATATTTAAAGATGCATTTTGAATACTGATCCTGGAATAAGACAAGTGCAATGCAATGAAGAATCAGGCCCTTAATATTTACTTTAACATTCAACATTTAAATGTAAAGTCCCTTCTTCTGACTGGATGAAAACAAGAGAGTTTTTGGTTCTGGAGTCATATATAGTTGGAATTTCAGGTGTTATTTAGATGCCACCTTTTTGGTTTTTGCTAATCTGAGTATCAGACTCAGCAGATATCAGTAATCACCTCTAACTGGGTTCCTGGGCTAGACACTGGAGATGGCAGAGCAGGTACTGCAATCCTCCTGCCACCCTCACAAATGCAGGGATACAGCTGTCCAGTGCTCCACATTTACCAGGATGGCCTTGGCAAGAAAGAAGCAAGACCAGCAGGAGATGGATAACAGTTAATGGATACACCAGAAATCACTCATGAACGGCCCATAAAGGATCCTTTGGATCAGCCTGGCACTCACAGCACTGAATTCCCCTCAAACATTATACTCACTTCTACTGTGTACCATCCCTCCACACTTCAGTTGCACTTCAAAGGCCTTTTATTTTAATCCACAATTGGTAAGTGATGAAAATGATTCCTGGAGTACACTGGTGTCAAGAAGGATCATATGAACCCATTGGCACCACCTCAGTTGCTAGGCATAGACTTCCATTTCAGAGTTCCAGGAAAAACTATCAAATGGAGAGCGTATGTGCTCCCCGTCTCTGCCTGGAACTTCCCAAGCACCGTGGAGGAGCTATCTCGCTCAGCATGGCCTCATCTCTGGAGAACATTCCTTTCATCAGTCCCCAAGAGCCTGGGCTTGGCAGCCAGCAGAGCAGAGGTCACTCCTCTGCTTTCATTCTGCTCTAATATTTTGTGTGCTGTTTGTTGCTATGTATCTGGGCACGGCAGCACAGCCCTGCTCCCACGCATGGATAGCACTCCTGCAACTCCAGCCTCTGCACATTTCACCTTAGTCACTGGTTAGAGGCAAAACCAAGACCCTACAACTGCATATAATGTACATCCTCTTTGTTACTGCATATCCCCTCTGAATTTCAATCTTTTTACTGTCATGTGAGAAACATACAGTAAAAACCAACACATCCACTTCAAATTGCAATCTGTGTACATCTGAAATAACGATACAGCATATCATTCAGTTTTACAGGCTGTTACTGGTTCCAATAGTACATATCCAGAGAGGAAGGTCTCACTGACAGTGGACAGGTAAGACTGGTTTGAATCCATCACATAGCAGTAATTTTACTAGAATCCAGTGATAACATGAGTTATCTTCCATAATTAAAACAAAAAACACTTTGTGAGATTAAGAACTGAGAAATGGTGAGTAACAAAATTAACTTTTACAGCATCCTTATGTCTCAATACACTCAGGGATCCATCTTTGAATACTATTTTTCTTCTTGGATCTGAAGCTAGCAGAGTAATGGCAAGCACCCTATGCTTCCTTGTGTGGCACTGCAGCTATAAACTGAGGCCCTAAAAGAGTGAGCCACAACCATTCTCAATCCCATGGAAAGTGGAATGGTCTGAACAGGGAGGGAAATAGAGAAAATACTCTGCAGCACTGAAGAAAGAATGGCTCAGTGAATGTATATGTGGAAATTTATGGGTGATCTAAGATTTGAACTTGATGACAGTAAGTTTCATGTCACAGATACAGGATCTCTCCCACAGCAGAAAAAAGACAGTGAAGAGAACACTAGGAACAATTTCACATGGACTTAGACTAAAAGAAATATCTTGTAAGAGGGAAAAGAAGAAGAGGAATTACATTGTAAAAGCAGAAGAGGAGAGAACAGAAGAAACACAGGAAAAGGCAGCAGGCTATGCAAATCACTCTGAAGAACAAATGAGTAGGTCTCAAACTGAAGATGCTCTTCAAGCATGTGAAAGCAGAAATGTTTAGCCATCTGTAGGCAAGAATATTACTCTAACAGTGAATTGACTGTGTTATTGCTAGGGCTGTCTGTGAAATAAAATACTTCTGAATTTTCTCTGGATGAGCATTCCAAAAGTGTCCCTCACCTTTTGCAAGACCTGCTGCATCCTTCCTGTGCACATTTCCAGGCTGGTTTTGAACAATTACAGTTTTAGAGCCTCAATTCTAACACTTGAGAGTTTCCTGCTCAGCCTATAGTTCATACTTCTAATGGGATTTTCCTGCCCTAATTAAATTGCCTAAAGTTTTCCTTTAGGTCATATATTCATGTTTTCCTGTCCAAAATGAATCATAATTCATCACAGCTACCAGCATTGTTGTTAAAGCAGTTGGCTTGGCTTTTTTTTTTCTGTTGGACAAGCTGCAGGAACAGTTGTCTTTGAAACATATTTATTAAAATTGTATAATGGAAGTCATTTGCATTCCTGTTATGTCTTTCATTGAACTGATCCAGCAACAGACCCTCTAGGAAATGGTGAATTCTTTAAACACTCCTTAAGGTAATGTGGATTTGCAGAAACCCCTTGCCTCAGACAAAGGAACTCAGGAATCTGGCAAAACCAATAATTTTCAACTAAAAAGCTGTAAGAAAACTTAGTTCTATAACTATTCAATTCATTCAAGCTAATGCAAGGGGGAATTCTGCAGACTGTCATTTATAATTTGGTTTTTTTCCCAGAATACACAGATGTGTCAACTGAACAGAAGTACATGTGCCATAGAGAGGCTGAGAGGATTTGTGTTTGTCCTGATACAGAGTATCAGAGCTAAAATGCCTAATTAAAAAATATCTCCAATGCCACATTTCTAGCACAATAATCCTATTAGATTGATTAGACCTAATTAGGACAGGCTCCAAACATTGCAAATGGAGGATGAAGTTCAAAATATACTTGCTCTCAGTTTAGGACAATGCACACAGTTTAAGATATACCTTCTTTTTTCCTGTTAAAATCATCCCCTTGTTTCTTTCCTTTCACCCTGGTTACAGCTGGGATAGGGTTAATTTTCCTCTTAGTAGCTGCTGCAGTGGTGTGCATGTAGCACGAGAAGACTGTTGATAACACAGTGATGTTTTGGCTGTTGCTAAGTAGTGCTTACCCTAAGATGAGCCTTTGTCAGTGTCTGTGCTGTGTCAGTCAGGAAGCACGAGAAGGGGAGGGATGGCTGACCCAAAGTGGCCAAAGGGATATTCTGTACCACAGAGCAGCATTCCCAGTACTGCTCCCAGTACTCCCAGACTGGGGAGGTGCTGATCACTGCTCAGGGACAGGCTGAGCATTGCTCAGTGTGTGTGAGCAATTGTATTGTGCATCACTTGTTTTTCTCGAGTTTTATTCCTCTTTTTGTCATCTCCATTTCCTTACAATTATTATTGTTATTATATTTAATTTTATTTTCCTCTCATTTTCAAACACTTTGCATTCAAATGTGCTATAGCCATTTACTGGTTATTCCAGACATCAAGGAAAAAATGAACAAAAGCTTTAACAATCATAACCTATTGACCTGGCCAAGATGCAAGAGAATTCAGAACTTAGAAAACAATCCTGGAATTCATTCATGCTATGACTCCATGAAACCTTAAAATGAAATTTGGTCATAAAACCAGAAAGGACACATTATCCATAAAGATGTTACTATAAAGGACAATTTATTTCGATCTCTTTGAGTCATCTTTCAATGATCTTCCATTGAACTAATAAGTTGAAAATGAACTCTGCTCCTTAAAAAAGCTGTAAAAGCAAAAGCTTTAAGAGAAACATAAACAAACAAAAAAATTTTTAATTTCTTCATGTCCTTCTGACATGTTTATTCTGAGCAAGTTGTTACTGGGGTGAAACTTTCCTAAAATCATTCACTGGGCCATTGCTTAGGTTTCAGAGGAGAGGTAATATGGCAGCATTTAGGGCAGCAGGAGCTAAAACACTGAAACTGTAGCAGAGAAAGTATTTACAACTTGTAGAGTAGGGAAAGTTCATTATGCATAAACAACAAAAATTCCCAAGTGGTATGAAAAATTGTTATTGAAGAAAAATGCCAGATCTGTTACCAATAAAGTGTAGAGTACTGAAAATAAACAGCTGTTGATGGAAATTCATAATACCTTGAAAGTTAATGATCAGGAGTTGAATAATTTATATATTAATACAGAATATTTAATATTCATTGGCAGTTATTTGACATATATAAAATAAATTGCAACTATATGATAGATTAATTAAATCAAATAATTACATATTTAAATAATATATTATAAATGAAATAATTATTAAAAAATAAATTCATTAATAAGTGGTTTAAAACAAAGACCTAAATAATGAATTCCAGTAAGTTGTGAATTCAACAGGTATTAAAAAGCTGCATTTGACTTTCACTACCATTGTTTTAGAGATACACTCAAATTCTAGCTGTAACTGATGGATTCTTTAAACTTACTTTTGTTTGGAGCCTCTAAAGTAAGCTGCAGCGTGGTGTTGAGATTAATTTTGTGGGCAGACACAGAACAGTATGACTTTTTGTGGTTTACAGCAGGCCAGCAATACCAAAGTTATCAAGATTAATGCAGGCACCTAAAGCTATTTGTCCAGGCCCTTTTGTGACATCTGAAACAGCTTAATAAAGCCAGATTTTTAAAAAGTAAATGAGAGTAGTTGCAACAGGCTAAAAACAACAACATTAAAAAAAAAACCTCATAGCATCTTGGTTCAATTTCTGCCTTAAATTTGACACTTAATTGCCTGCTAATTCCAAAGGGACATCTTGATTCTAAAGAATAATGTGCACTAAATGATTCCTATTTACACAAGTGTTTATTGTAAGAATACTCATTCAAGATGAGCTACTTTTTTCTTCCTTCTGTTCTTCAGGGACAAATTCCCCAGAGAATACTGAATTTACCTATTGATTGAAAACGATCAGAAGTGTCCTATGTTGCTGTTCTTTTATCCCCAAACTGAAGACAAAAAGGGAGGCAAGCTGAGTCATATTTATGACAGAGTGAACAAGGCAGAAAGATTGACAAGCTACCTCATTTTAGCAGCTCTGTGCCAGCCCTCTTGCAGATCTGAGGTGATTTCAGGTTGCTTACCTTAAATTGATTAAGTATCTTATTACTTTTTTAAGTAATCTTTCATCCTTCACACTAATGCTTCTGGTCCTCTATAAAAAAAAAAACAAAAAACCAAAGGATAAAATATCTTTTAAATAAGTCATCTGCTGTGGTTTTAATACAGGGAACTGGATATTTTTGTGAGGTGCCTGGGGATGCAACTCTTTGGCAACTATTAAAAAAACAAAAGGAAATATTTGTGTTATTTAAAGAGCAAAATGATGAAGTACCAGTCTCAAATGAAATCACAAAGTTACAAGCTTCAAATCCTGTCTTTTGTCTAGTTGGTATTTTAAAAAAACCACTGTAAGTTCAGAGAGGTCATCTGAAGGACTAAAGTACATACTGTCATTGCATCAGACCAAACCATTTTGGAAGAAAAAAAAATAAAAAAAAATAAACCCCTGATTTGATTTAATTTAATACAACACAACATTGCATTAGAGCCAGAATCCTCTTGGTTTGAGGTAAATACCACACATGTACACTCCTATTAATGAATTAGGTCCTTCAGAAACAAAACAGTAACTTGCTATATGTTGCAGTTGGTTTTATCTTGTACTGCTACTACACTATGGAATTATTTCACTAAGGCGAATCAGGAAGTTTTAGCACTGAAAGGAGCAGTGTTCCTGCCCTCTTCAGCAACTCTAGTGACTCAAAAGAGCAGTGGCACTGAATTTGATATACTACAGAATATTACAGAGATTTTCTCAAATCCTAGTTGCAAAGATAAAAAGAAGATCTATGAGAAACATGAGAACTCAAGGAAAATTGTCCTGGGTCTGAAAGTGACAGCAGAAGACATTTTATTAGTTTGTGAGGTTTAAGCCACTTTTTAGAAGCTTCCCTTTTTTCCCTTTCCTGAACAGAAAAGGTAAGTACAACCACCAGGTAAGATATACCATATGCTGGGAAACAAGCAGAAATATAAAGGGGTGTTTATTGAAAAGATGATTTTGCATAAATGATTCATTTTTACAAGCTAAATCAATAATCCTAAACTTTGATAAAATAAAACATAAGGTAGGGTCTTGGTTTCTAAAAAAGACTCAAAAGGATACAATGGAAAGGAGTTCTTCAGTTTCAGTACTCATAGTTTCAATCAATCACTACGTGTTTGGGAAAAGGGTCCATTATAATTAAACTAGAGCTATTAAAGAAATGGAAATCTTCATAATAACAGAAACTCTTTTTGATCGACTTGCAACAAAGTCTTTTTGATTGACTTGACTTTGGGTTATAAAAACCCCCCAAAGAGGTATTTAAGTCTGCTGTTCACCATTACTCAACTGCACAAGAGTCCACAGCCTGCTCAATACACAAGATATCATGAAAGCAATCATGGAATTTCTCCACATTCTTTTTGCATCTAACCACAACAAGATGTCAATATTATGTTTAAATCAGGGCTGCAAATAAGTCCAGTCAATCCTAGAGCAGGAGGAAAACTATTTTTAAATATTTGGTCACCTGAAAAACAAGTTTCATGTTTTTGGTAATTTACATGTTTGAGGCAATTTGTTCTTCACAAATTTACCAGAAAAATACCTTTATGCTGATAGCCAAAATGACCAACTATTTTACACTGAACATACAGAAGACAGAGGAGTATAACAGAGGTCATAGATGTGAGCTCGATGCTAGTATTTCATAATTTATGAGTACTTTGAAATCAAATAATTTAAAAATAGTTTTTTTACTTTAATGTTTTTATGTTTAAATTTTCTATGTGTATATAAAGTTGCTAAAGGTTCCAGCATTGCCAAAACCAGTTTCTCCTTAGTAACTATGTCAATACTGTCTAAGCTTGTAAACACAGCAAATAAACTCTGAAGGGAATGCAGACAGATTTCCCACTAGAGATCACAAGAGTCACAAGGTATTTCAAAAAGCCAATGTAAACAAAGAAGCAATGAGAAAAAAAAAAGATTTATTCTAGCCACCTATTTCCAGATCTTAGCTTAATAAGTATGTTTGATGACAAAGAAATGGAACAGTGTCATATCACCATATGCAACAGAACAATAGAAGCTTCAGTACGCAAGAGAGTCCTTATGTATTTCCTGCCTCATACTATGGTTTTTGCATTGCTTAGTGCAGAATTCCATTTAGCAGAACAAGGAAAATATTCTCATGTCCTACAACATTTCATCAAAATCTCATTTTCTTCCCCTTCCCCGCCCAGCCACATTTCTATTCAGCCATCTCACTCCACATAGCAACTGGATTCAAACTGTCTACAAAAGAAAGTCATCTAGTGCCATAACAAATTATGGCACTCCTCTGTTTCCTGTCTGGATTAAATTAGGGAGAGCATGTTATTAGTGCTCTCAAAGTCCTGCTGTTATCCCTGATCTCCTCTTCTCTTACACTATATCCATGACTGTACTACACTGTCCTTCTGCAGAGTAAATGGTACTATGATAAAACCTATCCCATTTTCTCTGATGAAGAAAAATCATGACATATATCATTTGTGGAGGAGAAACTCCCTCAGTGGACTGACCTGTCTCCATCTGCTTGAAGTTAGAGGAGTCTGGGTCATCTCCTGTGTGTTCAGAATGAGCCCACATCCACCTTAGTGCCTGAGATGCCAAAAGGAGTAGCTCAAATATTTGGTCTTCAGTTACTTTGACAGACATCTCCCCTCTTTGAGAGGTAGGACATATGTGAACTTGTGCTTATGTTCACACACAGCCAAACACTATTTTCCAGTCAATGGCTATTCCCAGGTATTCTCTCAAAAAGGTTGTCATATGCAATCCTATAAAAAGGCTCTAAATGGAAGATTTCCAGTGAGTCCAGAGATACAAGCTGAAAAACAAAGAACCGGGTCTGTACAGGTTCACTATTAAATGTTATCCTATAAATCCTACCTTCTAAACAAAAATTCATATAGTTTCAAGCCATACCATTGCAGAAAAAAAGTCATCTTGTCCTTAAAGAGAGCTAGTAAGTAATCTTTTTGCAATGACACCTTTTTTCCCAGCAGTTTGTGAAAATAAAATATGAGTGATTCAAGCCCTAACACTTACAGGCACCAATGGCTTAATTATTTAACAGTTCCTGGACTGCTGATATTTCCAGCTTGTGGACTTAGTTACAGGCTCAGAGCTAGGGAATTGTGTTAGTGAAAACAGATTATTAAATAATGAAATACAGGCTTTGAAAAGCCTCTGAGATGTTTACCTTCAGGAATAAGACCAGCATTAAGAGATTTCTAATAAAATATTGAATGAATTAAGGGACTTCCTTTTTCTGTATGCAGAGGTTACATTTGAATCCCCTTACTGCACAGCAGCCTTAGGCAACACAACCTGACTTGACATTCTGTTGCCTTGAAAAGGATGAAGAAGCCAGGTTTTTCTACATGAAAGGCAGGCAGGTCTTAGTTGTTCTCTAGGCTCCCTAGTTGAGCAGGGCTGTAGTGATAAAACTAAAAACCCTGGAAAGACTTTGCCTGACTTTCACTGGATTTTCAGTGTATATGTGATTATTTCCTGGCATTGAAGCTACAGCAAAGCTAACTTGTTTGGGAAGCTAATAGCTGAGGCAGCCCTAAATCATGTCAAGTCACATCAGTCTTTGTAAGAGCAAGAGGGCCTGGCCATCAGTGGGCACAAAATAAAGAGACTAAAAGCCTGAAGGTTTGTCACACAAGTTTGGTGGAAGAAAAAAAAAAAAAAAAAAAAAAAAAAAAAAAAAAAAAAAAAAAAGGAAAAGAAAAA
>VZTN01034442.1:0-12220 GCA_013400515.1 Erpornis zantholeuca | reverse complement strand
AAAGGAAAAACATCTTGGGACCACTACAGTGAGTCAGCTGGGGCGGGGAATGATCCCAGGGAAAATTTAAGTCTGTAGGTATCTGAGGCTGTGTATAACACAACACACATGGGGTGTTTGATTCACAGTAGAGAGTCCAGAGTGCTCCTTCACTATGATGGAAATTTAATTTCTGCAAAAACGTGTACATTTTTACCTCTGCACAATGGGTACGTCTGAGATGACTACTTTTCTTCAGAAATTATGGAAAAGATCAACGACATTTGAACCTAGGATAGCCTGGCACAAAGAATTAAATTTCACATTCCCTAGGAAGATATTGAAAGGAGATTAATATTACCCATCCGGGTAAGATGAAGAACACAGATGTGGTCATATTTAAGACAAATAGTTTAGTTTCAACTCTGCTGAATACATGAATCAACATTAAGTCCTTGGATTTGCATGTTTCATTCACTGAAGGTCTTGTACCATTGGTAGTTAACTCCAGAAAAAAAATCTGTTAAGGCAAGCAAGTATTCTAAAATACTGCAAAATACTTTAATCACACCAGTCCTGTTAAGTCTGACAATCTGAATAGCATCTTAAATACAAATACTTAAACTGGAAGGGAAGAACTTGACATATATCACAAAACCAAAAACAGCTAGACCTCATATTGAAAATATCTTTGAATTAAATGCACTCCCTTTTTTTATTAATAACTTTAGGCATATGTGAAAATAGGTGTAATCTAAATAATCAAAGAAAAACAACCAGAAAAATCACATGGAAACACCCAAGGTAACAGTGGTTCCTTGAGATACAGCTAAAAAAATCACCATTCATTTTACACATGCACACACATATTTTCTTCCACTTTAATTCTTTAAAATTCTGTCTTCTGTGATCTTACTTTTTAGAAACAAATGATACATGTACATAGAGCTGTAAGCAGATCAGAGACAAACACTACCAGGGAGAAAAATGCATACTTATCATATGACTCCCAGAAACTACAAACAAACAAAATCAAAACAAATTCACTGATAAAACAAAAATGAAGTTGGACAATTTGTATATTTTTTGCTGCAGCAGCCTGGGAAAAGATCCTGGGTGTGTGGACACGAGTAACTTGAATGTCTGTGTCACATGGACAGAAGCATTAGCAAAATCCTCCTCGGTTGCTTTTCCTGTGGAACCATCTCTGTGCTTGCACAGCATCTGTACAACGAGCTTGCAGATAACGAGCTGCCTGTTGGGGGAAAAGTGGCAAGAGACATGGCAGAAACAGAGGAAAGTCATGTGTAGAGGGAGTGCCAAATAAAGTGCTTTGTTTAGCCATTTCGAAACTGGAAGAATTGTTTTATAGAAATTCTTGAGTTGTTTAGAAATATTTTGATGGACAGAGATTAAGAATTCAAAAAGGCTCCTTCGCTTTAGTTTTACCTCAGCAAATGCTTGTCAGTATATTGGTTTTGACTGTAAGTTCTCTAAGAACACTGTTCCAGCATTTCAGCCTTGGATAACCAATAACAACATGTTAAAATACAGGATCAGAAACAAGTAATTAGTCATAGACAACAGCCTAGCTATCAGTACCTCCTTTTCCCTAAGCTTTTGTAAGTACTTGGTATATATAGGATATCATTTTGATGGGAAAAATCCTGAAAATAGAGTTGCTTGACTAACCAAATAAATTTAGCTGCTTATCAGAACATTTTAAAACTACTTGAAAGGGAAAGCCCAGCTGTCTTTGTGTGAGACAGCTAAAAATGTACAACACAACTACACTTGTGTAATATGCTCTTGCATTGATTCAGTAGTTGGGGTATCTGCCACTATCCTTTCTGCATTGCATTTTTATTACACTTAAGCTCCAAAATAACACATTTCTCAACATTTGAACTTTGCTTAATAAAAGTTATCCTATCTCACTGTTAGTCTGGATAACAAAGTCAATTTTAAGGACTTTGTTCTGCTCTTGCTCCCATCAAAAAGCTCCATAACTGCAATTGAATTGTTCTTGTATAATATTTTGCATAAATTCAGTTTAAAAAATCAAGCAGTCAAAAATATCTGAGCGGCTTGTAACCAAAACCAAATGAATTTGCACAGCAGATAAGAACAAACAAACATCAGAAGAAAAGTGTGAAGTCCTTGTTGTTTCTGTCTTACAAACAGACTGATGTTTTTCTCTGTCAAGTTCACTGCTGCTTTATGGGGCACAGTTCAGAGGATTTTGGTCATACAGTGGCAAACATCACAATTCACACATCAAGTTCTGCCAAAAGGCAGGAAGGAGGAGGGGAAGGCAGGAAAACAGAAGTCTGCTCATTAAAAAAAAAATAGCAAGGCAGAATTTTGCTTTCAAAGAGTCATGGAAAAACACTGAGATCCCAAGCAGTTCAGTTAAGTCATTTGCTTTAAAAGCAGTGATTTATTTTAAAAGAGACTACAAGAAAAGAGTGAAAACAGCAAGAATGATGCTGTGACCTGGAGTAAGTGGAACAAATGTTCTGCAATTGCCTCTGAAACAGACCTCTCTGCAGATGAATACGAGGGACTGCTTATTGCTGCTCCAGCTAACTTCCCACTTGCTCTTACAAAAAGCATAGTTGTGGTCCTCAAAAGGGGTGAGGAAGATAGCTGTAGTCTCATGTGTCTCATTTTGTTAATGCAACTCCATGCGAGCAGGAAATGCTCCTGCGTGGACTCCAAGTCCTACTCAAACTTTCTTCTGCAAAGCCTTTGCTATTGAGTGCTGCCTAATAATCAAAGTGAAACAGAGGCTGAACACAGATCCAGGACAGTTGGATCATTGTGTATTTGGAGAGGAAGCAGCTTCAGCCTCTTTTGGGAGTAACAAAGCAAGCTCAGCTTGGTGTGAATGTAGGCATTTGTATTTAGAAGACAGAACAACCTAAAAACACCATGGCACACATTTAAGTGGCTCAAAATACTGGAGGTTGCTGTCAAAGTAGAGCTGCAAACAGAAATCCTTGCTGAACAGGCACATTTCCAGCTGGGACTCAGCTGGGCTGTACACAACCACGTGGACAGTGTGCCTCAAGATTCATTGTGCAGTCCTATTCTTCCACCCAGTTTGGAACTGACTCTGAGCATATCAGAGTTCCCAGCCTCCACACCAGCTTTCTATAAACCAGTCTGCAGGAAGAAGTGGTGGATGTGCTGGCATAAGGATGGTGCCTTAGATTTCAACTTTTATATTTTTCAAATCCTGTACTGCTAGTGTAACTCTGAAGTTTCCTGTAGCTTGTTAAGTGCTCTTCTCTTATGCTAAGATAGACATAACAAAGCCTCTCCAGCTTGCTCTCCAAGGACACCCAGACTGTCCTAGGCCCAAGAACTGTAAATATCATCTTGGGGAGAGGGGACAAGCTTGGGGAAATTCCATCATTGGCTGGGTTCTGGTTGGTGAATTGATGCTGATATAAAAGTGTGAAGAGCTCGTGAGCTGTCATTGTCCATTTTGGGATCCACTGAAGCAGGAGCCTCTGGAGCCCAGAGTGTATCTATGAAGGCCTTTCCAATCAATGCCTCCTTTATTCCTTTATTCCTGTCTAGTCTCTGTTTCTAGGTAGCCATTTAAGGCATCAGGGATGTGGCTACAACTTGCACATGTACGCAAGTTTTTGCATTCCCCAGCATATACAAAATGTACAAAATTATATAATCACCACCTGATGCTGCCCTGTTAACCTCTTAATCCTTTTGCTGATCAGGGAGACATAAAACAATTATTTAGTTTGACAATTCCAGGAAAAGTAAAGGGTTGGTAAAAAGGGCAGTTTGGTGATTTGGATTTCTCAGGATTGCTCAGTACTTTGGATACTGCAAGCAGCATGTGGGTTTTTTGAACTTGTGTGTTAAGTCAGCTACCTAAAGAAAAATAAGCATAAATATATAAAATGAAATGTTGTCCAGGAAAACCATGACAGTGGATAGGAGTAGAAAGTTTAAAGGGCAATAGGTAGCCATCTGCTGTGCTGGTGGCATCCAAAAGGACAAATGTAATCAATGGGTACCTACAGAAGGGAATCCAGAATATCAGTGAGGAACAACTAAAGCCCAATATTTGGCAGAAGTTTCATACCAGCAGAATACCGTGTCCAGATCTGATGTCCAGGCTCTACAGAAGGTTTAACCTGATTCACTCAGAAATGTGAAAAGTACCAGAACATAAACAAACTCCTCATAAACACAAGACAGAAGAAGAGCTTTAACCTCCTGGATACCAGGAAATTTTCCCTTCTCAAAAATGATCACTATCTTTTAGCAGATGTGACCAGACCTCAGCACTGGCAGCTGGACTCCATTTCTGCATCAACAACGAAAACAGTAAACAGAAAATCTCTTGCCTTTCCACACTGATTTCAAGAGAATGCCAAGTAACAGCTTCACTAAATATTTTCACAATGTAGCTGCAATGCTTTTGGCCATTATTTAACTGTGTTTAAATAAAGCTCGAAAAAATGTGTCTTAAAGGATGCATCTGCAAATTTTCAGAGCAGGTCTGACCATGCCCTTCTACATAACCCAGCAGATCCAGAACTGACTATATGCTACTCCTGGGCTGTTGTTAAATTGCCAAGAGCAGTTCTTGCCAAAAAATTCACCCTTATTTCAAAACCCAGGGGAATTTAAAGGACAGGATTAGATTTAGATGCAAACAACAGCCCAAACTGAGTTGGGAACAGTGTGGAACCAGAGAAGCTGACTGGTACTCAGAGAACTGTGTTACAGGACAGCCTGTTCCACTCTGCAGAGCTTCTCCAGCAATGCAAAGTGCTTCTGCCATCTCTTCCCTTTCCCTCTGTGCTTGCCTAAGTCCAAAGATAATTTATTTTAAAACAATAGCAAGTTTATTTAAGTGGGATGTTTCAAAGTTTCATGCCCATAAATCCATTCTTTATGCAGCTTAAGATAGGAATGACAAATACAAGTCAGGGTTTTTTCTCCCTCGCTTTGTATTGTATGATAGGAGAAAGTGCTCTTAGGAGGGAAGGGGGAAGGGACTCTTACTAGTATCAAAACATGCTCATAAATCAGAGGATCAGATGGTTTTACTATTTTAAAAAACAGTCAAAGATTAAACAAGTGATAATAGTCACTAAGCACAACAGCTTGGGATTTGCTGCAGTGTCACTTTAGAAAATTATCTTTTCCAGGCCTGACTTATAAACATGCACAGCAAAAGATAACGGGACTGAAATTAACTGTTCTGTCACAGTTATAAAACTGGGGTTAATTAAAGGAAGGTTAAGGAGAGGATTGACACTGAGAAAAGAGATCACATGGGCAGAAAGAGAACCAAGGAGAATAGCTGGCAGGTACACAGCTTGGGCTAAGCAGCTGCTCTTGTGAAAGCCAGCCAAGAAGGGAGCTGGAGCCTGGCCAGAGCTGCAGGCCACCAGGATGGCAAGGGACAGGGACTCTGAAGTGGCAAACCTGAGGCTAAAGTCAAATGAGCTTGCTCAGAGTTGTGTGGAACGCTGCCTCTGTATAAGCAAAGGGTTTTAAGTCTTCTGGAAGCAATGGAACTTTTTGATCTTTGAGATCAAATCAGACCACATTAGTGAAGGGTCACTGAAGCAACTCATTAGAGCCATTGGCTGCACTTCTCTTGAGCAACAATCAAAACTTGTGTTTTGCAAGCTGGTGCTGACCATTTCAAAGGAACGGAGTGACAAAGTAGTCTTTAGAAAGAAGGACAATATCTTTTTATAAATTTTGAAAGCCAACTGTCTTATAGACAGATTATTTTGCTTGTCTGGCTAATTTTCAGTTGGAACTTGCAGCATTTCTGGGCATTTGCTGAAAACTATGTTTTCCCAGAAAACATTCTTCCATTTTTTCTTTTCCAAGAAGCTTTTATTACAATGAGGGTGTGAAAAAATAATAGTTGAACATGATTTCTCTTAAAAAAGCATAAAGTCTCTACCTGCAGCACTATTTGCAGCAGTTTCTCTCTCACTCTAAATTTAAAGACTAAATATTTTGATGATTTCCAAATGAATACAGCGTGTAACAGTTAAACTTGATTTTCCTACTGGGCACTTGGCCAACCTCTAGGAAAGAAGTTATGGGTTCCCAGTAAAGCACAGAGCATCTCCTGAGATTAGAGGTATCCATCATGAGCTCATATGTATTTCATGTTCCAGTTCTCAGAAAAGAATTTTGCTTTTCTTGCTCGTTGTCTACTCATTTACTACACCAGAACAAAATCTCATTGTCTTATTTGCAAATAATTACAGTCTTGAATGTAAAAGAAACATGGTGCTTCAACAACAACAAAAAAAAACTGTATTTAAGTTCCTTTCTGAAGCATAGGAAAAAGGAAAGAAAAAAAGATGACAGAACAAAGAACTAAATAAGACTATAGTGTACTGATGTTCATATTATAAATAAGAGTAATCAGAATAAATAATGCCATCTCTTCTTAACACTATCTTCTGCTTTTTCAACAACCTCTTATAGTTTCCTTTCTTCTAAACTAGATTCCAAATACTAGGCTGTAAAAAAATCACATGAGACTGATCAGGTTTGCTATGAATAATCTCATTTTTATCTTCAAAGGAAGCACCAATTCATTTGAGCTACCTCGTATTGTTTCCTGAGTAGGATACACTTGAAAAGTAACTTTATTCTGCAAGTCAGTTAGGAACACGATCCTTCAGTGATAATTGTTTCCTGGAATGTTTGGGCTGGTAGCCAAACTTCAGTGTATTCGAACCAATTTCCTATGCTAAATGATGCATTAGTCTTCAGGGGAAAAAAAATCCATTTTCTGATGCTTCCACTAGGTATCATAAAAAGAAAAAGCATTTTTCTTGTTACAATTTGAAAATAATAGAAAATGTGCAAAAACTAATTTCAGTATCACACAAACACCCTGTGCAATTTTTGTCCAGACTCTTCACCTCCCCAGCCTTGTCTGTTCTTGCATAAAATCACATTTCTGGCCTTATAGGCTGTCAAGGTATTCATATGACCTGTCTTAGGAGACTACCTGAAGATTAAATAAACACTAATTATTCTGTTAAATTACTACTTTCATTGAGCAAATGAAGTAAAAATTAATTGAAGGGCAGATTCAGAGAAGCAGCAGGTACTTAAGGGGTGGTTTAAGTAAAATGTAGACACTTAAATTGAGGACAAACTACATCAAGCTTTGTCACACAAGAGATCTAAGCATTGGTAAGCACCTATGGTTTCCTAGTAATCTTAATTAGGTACATGTCCATGTATTTCAGTAGCACTCTCAGGCCTCAAAAAGTGTAAAATCCAGGATCTCTATCCCATGACAAAAACCACAGTCCAGCAGAAATGTTCACAGTTCAGCAGTCAGCAAAATAAAGACAAGCAGTCTGGGGAAACTTGCATGAAAACTATTCCTGAATGATAATTAAAAGTAGGGATCAGCAAGAGCAACAAAAAAATAAAGTTATCATTGTGAAAGTTCCCTTATTGTTGAACCAAAAACTAAGCTTTAACAGTGAGGCTCAACTATTTAGCTCAGCCTGTGAGCTCTGTTATCATTCTGCTTAAACTAGAATAGATCAAACCATGTGATAATGGACATGTGCAAGTCTAACATAAAATGTGTGAACTATAACAATAATGTTGATTCAAATAAAAATCCAAACTGAAAATTGATATTTTGAATCCCTGTCATCTGCATGTTGTTCATTACAAAAGAGAAGTGGAGGTAAATCACAACCAAATCCTGTACTGTATGTAGGCAAATTAGAAAATAACTAGGTCTTGAAAATATATTTGCTTTGTCCAGAAACTCTGGAATTGCAGCCATTCCACATTCACTATCTACCTGAAGTTACCAGATAATACAGTGATATGCTCCTCAGAATGCACAAGTGTCACATTGCAACTATGCAAAGTCTTTTTTTTAAACAAATGAGGTACCATCATTTGTAAGTCACTGATGAATGATAGTATCTGAGGAAAAGCTCTCTCCTCTAAGAATAGGTAGGAATAACTGAGAAGAGTTCCCTGTGATACACTTCTAGGTACTTGGACACATGCCCACAGCAGGGCTGAAGCATGTTCTGGGCTTATATGATAAGCAACAGCTCATCTAACATTTGCCACATTGCATCTGCTAAATATAGAGCAGGACAAAGGGATACTTCAAAGAGAGAAGAGGGTAAAGCTGTAACTGCTCTCTCTCAAAATGCACATTGATACATGAATTTTCCACATCTAGCTGGGCACAACTCCTTCCATCTACCTTCACCTAATTATCTACAGTTGGAAATTGCTTTGTATTCACATTACTCCTTATCCTTTCCTCCATGCATCTGCTTTTCTGTTCTTGAGACCTACCAAAATCCTCCCTTTCCAAGGCTGCTCCTATTCTCTACTACAAAAGAGGTTAATTTCAGCTTGTAGTGAGGAGGAGGAAAGGGGTGTCAGGATGTGATGATGGCATAAGGCAAATCTCACATTGCAAACATTTCAATTCCTAGCACAACGGGAGACTTATTTAGAAGTTTTCTATCACAGACATTAGTAAGGCCTGTGGCTACTTACAAAGGATGCATCAAATGAAATGACTCCACTCCTCAGTTCT
Organism: Erpornis zantholeuca; assembly: GCA_013400515.1. Lineage (NCBI taxonomy): Eukaryota > Metazoa > Chordata > Aves > Passeriformes > Timaliidae > Erpornis > Erpornis zantholeuca. The sequence goes on along the minus strand of VZTN01034442.1, from coordinate 3,627 downwards.
TCAATTTTTGTGGATCACAGCTCACAACTAGAGAGAACTTCTGAATCTTGTAAGTTATATAAATCCCTTTCCTAACTAGCCATAAACCAAGCTTCTTTCAGGTTTCAAAAACTCTCTCAGCTGAACTATCCTTGCATCAGCCATTGACTTGGTCTGCTACCCATTTTGAAAATTCAAATACTTCCCTCCTCCTTCCAACCCGTGCACCAAAAACTCCAGCCAAGTTCCCTAAGCAGCCTGGAGAATCACCCAGAAATGGTCAATAAAACCATTAGAAACATCTCATTTCTTTCAAGTGCATTTCTTGATGAGCTGCTGTATTCAGACAGATGCATCAGAAACTTCTCTGAAGATGAATCTTCATTCTAAAAAAAAGGCTAAATTTCACATTTAGCCCTACTTTCTCTTCTTACATGATGTGTAGTAACCTCCCAGCATGTGGTCAAGAATTCCCATGAAAAACATGTTCATGACTCCACATATACCTTATACTTATCCCCAACCAGCCTGAATACCCAAATTTACAAGCTATTTGTGCCATCCCCTTTCATTTCACAAGACATGACTGAATGACCCTCTCACAACCTGAAACTCAAAAATAATCCCACTCAGTCATCTGGCAGATTGTGTTGTTAAGAGAAAGAAGGTTGCAATAATCTCCAACCATTTTTAGGTGAAACCCAAACCACACTCCCAGAATTTCAGCTTGGCTTTAGATTCTCACCCAAATCTGACAAGACAGGGAAGTGCTCATTCACCTTTAACTTCTCTGCCATTCTGCTGGTACAAGAGGACTTCCTGGGAGCTGCTAAGATGGATATAGGAGAGTTTGCAAAGCTCCTGTAATTGCTTCTTCCTTATAGAGTTGGGGGGATGTTAAGTATTAGGCTTAGGATCCAGTCTAGTATGGGCTGCAGGTATTGATTAGATTTTGGCAAAGGAAGGAGTGAAGGAGCTGTGCCATAAGAACAACATTTCTTACTATTTCCTAGCCAGTAGCAGTTGCTGATTGCATGGCTGGAATCAGGCTGCACATTGTTTCAAGCTTAGTCTGAGTATTGATGTCAAATCATAGGGACTGGGTGGCAAAATCAAAAAGATGTGTCTGGGTATGTGTAGGCAGCAGCTCCACAGGTTTTGCAGCCATTTCAAGGCAATTTCCTCTCAAGGAAGCCTATTTTAAAATTAAGGTTGAGTTCAACTGTCAGGGACAGAATCTCTGGTGTTGGGGTCAACCCCAGACAATGCCTAATCCCCCATCCCAGCAGATCCACATTTCTGCAGTCAGGAATGTCCTGCCCGTGCCAAATTACACCCAAAGTCAGATGGCAGGATATTTCAACAACCACTACATATCTAAACACAGACTTGAATGACAATTCTTATCTCACACCCAGCCCTTGTCTCATCACTCTTGGTGTCTCTAAGGTTTACAGGATCAAGACCCCATACACTGGCAGCTGTTCTACAGAGCAAAAAAGCTGCTCTTGACCACAAAATGTACACGGAAAGCGCCAGAGGGCACATCATAACTCTTTTATGCTTTTATCCCTAACACCTACAAAGAAGTCCACATTTTTCTTGCCATAAATTATGTCAAAAAGATACATCAAGGACAGGATAACAATCAAAAGGAATGGTCACAAGCAAAAAGCCTTGAAAACAAAGAATGTTTACACCTCTGTAGCTGGAACTTATTGAAGGAGAAGATCAGACTTGTTCAATCTTTCACATGGTATCACTCCACTAAATCTTCTATCCAATATGCCAAGAAAAAAAGTGACAAATTAGAGTATATGTAAACATACCATATAAAGAATCAGATTATGAATAGAAGTGCTCTACAGCAGAAGGAGCTGTTCCTTTAACTCATGTTTGTTCTGAGGATTCCCAGCTCTGGAAGCAAAGTATTCTTGCTTGACTACGAAGTCAGAGCAAAATTTATCCTGAAAACACTGTGCAGCAACCACCAATTCTTAACATTAGATAATTTCATGAAAATCTCAGTGCTAAGAATTTTTGAGTTTTGGAATGTTATCCTACAAATAATGCATGAAAGCAAAACATGGGTTTTTTGCTGCTTTGTTCAATTGGTGTTTTCGACAATCTATTAAAAATCAGCTGTTCTCATGCCAGGTTTACCTGGAGATGTTTCTTTGAACTTTTTTCTTCTTATGTCTGCCAGTCAGCAGAAAAAGCATCCCCTACCAGAAGCAGAGCTATAATTAGCCTCGTGCCCTGCAAATCTTCAGTTTGAGAACACACTCCTTAGATAATTCAGTTGAGAAACAAATTGGGAAGCAGGGAACGAGATTTTTCAGGGAACGAAGTTGTGCATCTTCACTTTTAATCCTGCACCACACACAGAATTAAATCTCATAATACCCAAACGAAAGTAGTAAAGAGCGAATCTGAGAAAAAGTTTTGGCAAGTATCAACTGATTCTAGACTCACAGAAAGTCATGTTTGTCTGATTTTTCAGATGGGATAAATGCATCCTACATCAGAAGCTGACTCAGTGAGACACAAAACATCCCCAAGATTTATCCCTCAGGAAATAACATTTGCATTTGAGAATGCTTATTAATGTCATCTTAGTCATACATCAAGTTGTAATAAAAACTATTCCTGCAACCGTGTTAGTTAGCAGACAATGCTTTCTTCCTGCATTTTGTTTTATCTAGATGCAAGAAAATTAATGAAATTAACATCATAACAAATAATCTGAAAAGTAATTTATAACATGCTGGGGGGTAGATTCCTTCACACAAACACACAACCGCCTAACAACAGATACCCTCGCTTAAAATCCTTGCATGAAAGTTAAGCTGAATTATCTCTGCAGATCTATTTCCAAAAGACATTACTTTAAAAAAAATAACAATAAACCTCATTAGTATTTTCTCTTATAAAAACAGGCTTGGTGAAAATGTTCCAGCTAGTTAGGAAGCCAAAATTTTATTACAGGGAGAAGGGATGATCACACACACATTCAAGGACAAATCTCATGAAACTCATGTTTGACAGGAAATTGTACAGGAAGCTAATTTAGAGAGATCAAAATGAGGGTGGTATGTTCCCAGGACCCAGGGCAAGCCAGAAATCTTGCAGCTGAATTTTATACATATGGTAATTTGATCAGAGTGGATATAGCAGAGAAGGGAAAGAAATCATTGATTGAAAATATAGAGAGAAGAAAAATCAGCATGGGAACAAGAATCTCTGTAAATAAACCAGATCACAAAGTCCCTAAATAAAAATAAATATATAACCTACTTGAGCTACTTTTTTGTAGTGGGATGAGAAATATCATTTGGGAGACAAGTATCAGACCCTGGTCACTTAAATAGTAGGATCTGAAGTTGTTTTACATGTGCTTTCTCTTATCTTGTAGCCAGTGTATGAAATGCACTCCTGCCTTAACACAGCAAACTGAAAAATGAAACACAGGGAGAAACCAGCAGATTTGAAAGTAACAATGCACTTTAAAGCTTAATTCATTTCATGTGTCCAGCCTTGAATGATTATAGACTGTTTCTATGTTTTTCAATGTTTATTAGAAACAGGTAACACAACAGTCTTTTCTATGTTCGCCGTATTTCCAGAAGAAGGATAGCGAGGAATTTC
>VZTN01034438.1:0-50204 GCA_013400515.1 Erpornis zantholeuca | reverse complement strand
TCTTTTTTTTTTTTCCAGAAGTTAGCAGTTGTGCTGGAGTTATTTCCTGTTATGGATATTCATTCTGCTTTCTTTTTTGTATCTAATTTAAGGGTCCAATTAGGAAATTGCCTCCTCTGAACACCCTTTATCATCAATGGAAAGAAGTAGATGGCTCATCCTGGATTAATTCCATGTAACTAGGGCAGGTTAATTGCTGGGTTTTCCATCTTTTGAACAGAGAGAATGAGAGCTAAGATCTGCCTTCAGCAGGCTCTCTCCCTCTGGAGGTGTCAACCTCCCTCTCTCTACTGAAGGACAAAAGGAGCCAGAGGGGACTAGCCTCTGAAGACAGGCACCTAAATTTGATTTTCTTTAATTCAGTTGATGTGATTACATTTGATCATGTATAAGTTTTGTTTTCAAAAGCACTTTTAGTACAACTTTCCTTTATTTATTCTGAACTAGCTCACTGGGAAAACATTTTGAGTTTGTGCTGCTTTGAATGCTGTGCTTTCCTAAAACCTGTCTCCCACCGACTCCACAAATTTAGCTATGCCAATAGCAGAGGTTCAAGGAGAGGGGTCAGAATGTGTCTGACTGCAAAATCCTGGGGGTGACATCCTGAACAGCAATCCTGGCCACAGTCAAACATTAAAATACAGTGCAGAGCTAAGTGAGGAGGACTGACTTCTCTGTCACTGCTAGAAATTGCTCTTCTTCACATAAATTGTCTTTGTCACAGAGTATTTTTGAAGTGCAATTGGAATGTACATACAATTGGATGCAATTACCTCAGAAGACAGGTACTTAAGAAATATCTCCCTTGGGAAGATACTCTGAGAGTTGTCTGTTTACAATGAGAAGCCAGACCCTAATTCCCTCCATCCTTACACAGACACAGTCTCATATTTAGGTTAACACTCCAGTCCTTGTCATATCTATTCAAGGCCATTGTAACAGTTTAAGCTGTTAATGCAGCACTCTTCATAGTCCTGAAACTCCACATCCAGGCTTGGTAGACTGGATTTCCAACCCCCCACCCAAAAAAAAAAAAAAAAGATTTTGGGATAAAATCTTACTTTCTGCTTGCAGCGAATACAAAGCAGACAAGTTCTTCACTGGCATTATGGTGAAAGAAATGTATTCAGGAAAGAAGCCATGTGGCTATGCATAGCTTCTCTCATCAGATTCCCAGCAGTAGTTTCTGTATTATGCTCATGGGCAGCCTCCATCCTTCAGCCTTCTGTGTCCACCCACCAAACTTATCCCAGATCTGTTTCATGTTCAGGGACATGGAATGAATGTTAAGTGGATGTTGTAAGCAATTCCAACTTCCTTTATATTTGTGAAAACATTTCTTCTCAAGAGTTCAACTCAAACATATTCCTTTCAAAATCAAGGAATGTCCTTATGTTTGGGGCACAGAAGTGTTCATCACTTCAAGAGCTGTCCAGAAAGGGAGATGATTGTACCGCCTTGGAAAATATTCAGCATGCAGTATTTTCCCTCCAATTCTGTCTTTCTACCTGTGCCTTGTTTTCTATCTCTGCCTCTATCTGTGTCTTTATGTATTTGTGTCTTTAATTCTCTCAAGAAACTACATAGAAATATATGTACAATTTACCAATGGGTAATTAAAAGAAGATTCTAGTTCAGCTGTTGTCATGCCACCAAAATTATTTTAATTATGCTATTCATTTTGTAACTAACTTTTGTTTTATTTTCAAAACCATTAAACAAGTTATTCAAAGTTGTTTTTGTTGTTAAGGTTTTATTTAGCTAGAAATTTGTCAAACATATTTCCTTAAAAAATATTGCATTCAATGAGATGATATTTTTTAACCAGAAAAAAACCTTCTTTGAAATATAACCAGTAGTTCTACAGGTTTTTTCAAGAAAATGTTGCAGTAGGCTGTGCAAGGGTGGTTGTGGTGCATCCTAGTCTGTCTTCTAGAATTTCTGCATCTCTTCAAATGTGACAAGAATAGCAATTCTTACTGCACTAGTATTAGAGGAGCTGAGATTGCAACCCAGCTACTGACACTAAGGATGATACTTTTTGATCTAGGTTTTCTTTCTTGTATAAATAATAAGCTGTATTTTTGGGTTTTCTTTGTTCACTGAGACAAGAGGCTGCTGCATCACTCTGTTGTCAGCAAATGGAAGAAAGCTGTTTCTTCATATATGTGCTGTAAACATATTAGAGTTATTTTTATAGATGAAGAATTCCATGTGACCACTTTTCCATCCCTGTAATTGCTTTATAAATATGATAATAAAGAATAATTTTAGATCAGATGAGAAAATTACCTCTCTTTCCTCTGCTTTCTGGTACAAACTGGAAGCAAGGAAGCAAAATTACACTTTACTTGACAACTGTGGTCATAATGAGAACTGGTTTTATATTATAAACTCATTAATGGTATCTTGGCTTAAATTTGATTTACAGCTTTCATAATGTTTCCCTAATGTTTCCCTTTCCTGTCTTCTTCCTTCCTTTCCTTCTTCCTTTGTTTTCTTTTTTCTTCCCTCGGAAGTTTCAGCTTTATATTGCAGTCTTGGGCTCTGTCTTGCTCTTCCTAAGACATACAGCAGACTTTCACTTTTCCTTCCTTTATCTTTTACCTCTCTTAATACTCAGGAAAAGTTTTGTCTTGTTTTGTACTTTACCATTCATACCATAAAGACACTGCATCCAATCAGCACAAAGATCAAGTATCCCACTGGAGAGGAAAATATTTCCAAGAGAGGATACACAGTCATGTAAACATCCAGAGCTGCCCTGAAGAGTACACTGAACTCGGGCTCTATGTCCAAGTTTTGGAAAAGGCAAAAAATGTGATTAAATCTATTGTGATTGGAGGTTTGAACTCCTTCTCCAAACAGAAGAGAAAAAGGAAAGACACTGAGTTCTTTTTTTATAGGAAGTGAACTGCTTTGCAGAAGAAATCAAGCTGAGAGCTGTGTGGTTCAAAAGCAGTTTTAGCTGCTCATATGGAGTACCCTCTGTAGTGACTGAGAGATAGTGAAGAATGAACCTCTTAATGAGGAGCAAAGTATACACAGGATAAAAATATTAAAGGTATCCAACTGGTTATGGAATCCATGTTTATTAAAATATAAACTCTTTGCTTGCTGTGTAATGAGGTAAATTGAGAGTTAGAAATGTGGAATCCTGAGTAACTTCTGGGCATTTGAATACTATTTGATGATAAAAATATATTATTTTTATAGTAAAGACAAGAGGAGTAGCTTCTGTCTATTTCTTCCAATTGTAAATCTTAGATCAACGAAGTTACCCTGCTACAAAGGTGGTAAAATCAAGAGCAGCCCTCTTCCCTGCATTTTCACCCAACATATTTATTAAAATCTAGATTTTGTGATTTAAGTTTCAGAAGCAAATTGCTTTATAAGTGCTGAATCTGATTTCATGCTCATTCTCACCTGTTTAAGTTCTAAAATCCTTATAGTGTACTTGGATTTTTTTTACCACCTGATGCTTAAAAGAAAGAAAAGGAAACCCACATCTAAATAAGTCTGGATAGAGAGGAATAGGGATCCTGAAATGGGGACTAATTCTTAACAATTTAAGCACAGAAATTTTGATTGGCTCTTGTTTCTGCCAGAATATTCATATCTCTATACCTTCATTTCAATTGATCAGGGTAGAGAAGGGGTGAATGTACAGCATTTATTCATTTTATTGTTTAGACATAGACAATCCCGAACTGTATTTTGATTTTAAACTGTTCTGATTAATTTTAAAATTACTTTATGCCTTCAACATGGTGCTCAATCACTATGATTCCAATAAAAGATTAAATAAAATCCTAGAAGTCAATCACTATTATTAGAAATAGTGAATTATGATGTTAGGATGTATTTTGATCAGAAGCGAAGTCACAGCACAATGTTTTTAGAAAAACAAAACATTCTCTGCTACAAATAAACTATTGATAAAATAAACTTTCTTTGTCTATTTACCAGTGGAGCTTAATCTTGTAGATCATAGGCATTGTTTTAAAGGGGAGCTAGGATCTGGTCCAGTATCACACTATTAAATTGCCCAATTTTTCTTCTAGGCTAAGGAGCATGAAGTGCCTCAACCATAACCGGGAGTACTGAAAAGTGTTTGACTCTGGGGAGTTCAACACATTTCCAAATTACTACAGTTTAGGGATTTTTCATGTACCAGGTTACGAGTACCTGTCCCTATATGCACTATGCCAAGTGTGTAGCAATGCAGTTCACCTTCACCCTTTCTCATCGTTAGCTTGCCTGACTCAAATGACCTTTCTTTGCCACGGACTGAGAGCGTGTACAGTGTTAGAGATGCTCAGTAATGTGAAAAGCTGGGATGGATTTAATTATAAATTCAAGCTTTGGAACAGTGAACTGCAAATCTACCCACGTTAGCTGGGAAAGGCATACCTATCCATGAAGATGTGTTCATAAATAAACAACTCTAGACCTTCAAGATGTACTTGTTTTCTTAGCACAACATTGTCCTTTCAGGTTTTTACTAGGACATAAACAGAGGTACCAAAACATCAGAAGAAACTTTGCACCTGAATTCCAGGTCTGATTTGCACATCTGTTTTAAAATTGGCTGATAAGCCTCTCTATGCTACTAGGAGTCCTGCCTTTCCTGTGGGATGATGAGAAAAGTTCTGCAACTGCCTTTTCCTGACAATAATGGAACATAATAAGGATGCTATTAGAAGAGTCCCTGAAGTCATAAAAAGCAAAAAGCACAGAAGAAAAGATGGCAACATAAGCAATTGAAAACAGTATGTTGTGTGAACAGCCCACAAATGTCAGACTGTGCAACTTTGTGCTGAAAACAACAAAATTCAAACTGGAAGAAAGCACTCATTCTGCAGATACTCCATTTAGAAAGACTAGCCAATATCAGAAAACAAAGACATCACACTCAGTTAAAAGAAAAAAGTGCTACTCTTGTTTGTTACTCTCAAGCACATCCATTTAGGTAGATGCATTTTATTGCAGATACTGACTTCTGCGGCAGGCATTAAACTACCATGGCCAGATGTGAATTCAACAAAAAATGAGATGGAGCCTTACTTCTTTTCAAAGTAACAGCAGCAGCATTCAGGAAGAAGTAGTCATTGGGGCAGTGCAAAGACAAAGGGCACAGTCTAGCATAACATAACTCTAGATGTGGCCAAAAAAAAAAATTAAAAACTTCATCCTGACACAGGAGATTCTTTTACCTCTCTGACTATCTATTCACCAGTTAAAGCTGAGACAGCAGTATAAGGAAATCATATACTACAAGAACCACAGAGATATGTTGTGATGAAACACTGTTTCACTGGAAAATACAGATTGGAGGGGTATAAAATATTTGACTGAAAACCTCCTGAACTTTCAGCAAGCAAACCTACGCTGAAAGCACGGGAAAGCTCCACATAACCCTGCCCAGATTCCTGGCATGTTATTCCTTGTGCAGCAGCTCTGGGACACCGAAAGTGCTAATGCTAAGCACACTGCCTGCATTCTCAACATTGGTGTCCCTACCTGATACATTCGGGGGAACAAAGCCGATTCTGACAATAAACACAGTTCTTGTCATGGAACCTGCAAATGTCTAATTCACAGTTTTGAGTCAGCCTGCTTGAAGGTTTTCTTTCAAAATGTGAACAAGAAGAGTACCTCTGTACCCTGCATGATGTACACATCCTACAGGAAGCACAGGCTGGATGGGATGATTTTCAGGACAGGCAGCCACCACCAAGGACAGAAACTCTGGGACTTGCAGCTCCACCCAGATCTCATTTCTGGCCCTGTGGAAGGGAAGCCCTGGAAAGACTAATGAAGCAGAGCAATCTGAGGCACAGTCCCCAGGGGCTCAGTGTTTAGGACTGAGGCATTAACTTTGGCAGAGTGACTGTATCCCATGTAACAGTTCTGTGAAAAAGAGGGCCGGCATCTCTGGAAAGCTGTGCAGCTATTTCCCAGTGCTGGTTTTGCCTGGAACAGAGTTAATTTTCCTCTCAGTAGCTTGTAGGTGGCTGTGTTTTGGACTTGTGCTGGAAACTGTGTTGCTAATGCAGAAATGTTTTCTTACTGCTGAGCAGCTCTAACACAGCGTCAAAGCCTCTTCTGCTGCTCACCCCACTGCACCAGTGAGGAACCTGGGGGTGCACAAGGAGCTGGGAGGGGACACAGCTGGGACAGCTGACCCCAAGTGACTCAGAGATTATTCCAGACCATACAGAATCATGATCAGCAGTAAGAAACTGGGGGAAGAGGGAGGAGAGAGGGACATTGGGAGTTAAGTCATTTGTCTTCCTGAGCCCTGCTTTCCTGGGGATGGCTGAATACCTGCCGTCCCATGGGAAGTGGTGGATTTATTCTTTTTTTTTTTTGCTTTCCTTGTGCATGCAGCTTTTCTTTAGCTATTAAACTGCCTTTATCTCAACCCAGCAGTTTTCTCACTTTGCTCTTTGGTTTCTCTGTGCCATCCCATGGTGGGGCAATGAATAAGGAGGGGTCTGGCACTGAGCTGATGGATATGGTTAAACCATGACACCTCCTCCCACTCACATTTCTTTAACACATCTAGTTTCTCACCTCCAACTGTATTCTTGTGCAGAATAATAAAATATTTGAATTCCCTAGAAAGAAAAATAAAGCAAGTGGTTTTCCTATCAGCTGCACTTGTCACACATTTTCTGTAGGGTAATAAGTATTCTTACATCTCAGACTTCATCTAGCACTCCTAGAAAAATACTTCACAAAGGTATAATTCTTCTGTCAAACACAAGTTACAGGCACAGGTCTGGCTTCGGCTTTGCCTATTGCATGAATTTTTTGCTGAGGTTGATTAGTATAGCAGTAGATCAGGCTAAATCAACTCAATCCCACTATATGGAACCAAAAGGTGTTTTATTCTCCAAAACCAATCTATTACCTACACTTTTTATAAGTTTAATGTTACCTAATTTCAGCTATTTAAAATAATGAGACAGATGTAGTATAAGTAATAATAAGTATAATAAGTACAAACTTATTTTTAGGGTCTGTCTACAAGTTATATTACAAGCTTTGGCTAGCCAATTATTCTTCTAAAAATCTTAGGCTTATCCATAAGAACAGTCTTGTTCTCTTTGTTTTAAAATTTAATCTCTCATGGAATATTCATGAGTTCATCGGACAGCCAAGAAGAAAAGCAGTGAGCAGTATTAAGCAGAGGGGGACCATGTGGAGAAACCTGTTCCTGCTAAGCTTGGCCTAAGCCCTGATGCGTGCAGTGCTGGGGAGCTTCCTCAGTGTGTTGTCCATGTCACTACTCTATCTAGGGCTGAAAACAACTTCTGTAGAATTTTCTGCTGAACACACAGCTGGAAAGACAATTTTTCATGCTGTACAAGTTTGCTTTTTGAAGGTATTTGGTTAATTTTTTCTGTTGTTTCCTGCAGTATCACCTCTCTGCATCTTGTATCAATTATGGCAATTCACGAGCAAAGCTCTGTGACGTTCCAAGCACTACATGTACTCTTACAAGAGATTTAGAGAGGGTTTCTGCTATAGACTGCAGTTCCCCATTGACATCAATGAGATTCAAAGTTAGAGTTATAACAAGTGAATTATGAAAATGAATAGATTTGCTCAAAAGCTTCCCTCTCATATCAAGGTATTAGTAATATTTACCTTTTTTAATTAGAGTTCTGTTTCAACATAATTTCCTGCAAAGGAACATATTCTTCAGCAAATTTCATGGCCTGGGAATCTGAATATCAGCAAGAATTAAACAATGTATGATAAGGATCCCTTTCGCCTTCATTTTAGGTGTTATGAAAAAGTATTTAACTCATAATAGAACAAAGGTCTTTATTTTCTTTAAGGGTTCATTAGGGAGGGCTACATTGTGTGTCAATAATGGACAGTTCCACAGAACTCTGCATGGCACACAATGGCGTGGTTACACATGATAAAATGAAATATTCTCTCAGGCTATTTATACAACATTTCCTTTATGTAATGGAAAGGGACTTCTAAGCTTTTCAAGAGCAGGCAAATTATGTTTTTCTGGGCTCAGGCAAAGTATCAGGAAACCTTGCAATCAATAATTCAATTTACCATTTCTCAGAATTAATCCTTTTCTTAATGACTTTTTCCCCCTTGCATTGATATGGAGTCTAGATAGAGCTGCAAGACTGGAAAGTCAAAGAAATATATTGTTTCCATGTAGGAAATGATAATGGTGAAAATAATTCAGACTGACTGAAGACAGGGACAACATGGCAAACTAGGGCAGTCCAGAGCTATTATAATTATTTTTAAATACGTGGTATCAGAGGAGCAAGGGGGAGTATACCAGCAGTTAAATTTCCATACAGCCCTGTAGTGATGTCTTGGCCAGGCAGAAATGATGGATAAAACAGATCTGTTGGCTCTGCAGGAGATTACTGAGAATTCTTAGGGCTGAAGGTAAATCTCTGTGCAGAGAAGTTTATAATCATTATCTCAATCTCGGTAAGACAGGGTAGGAACTGGGTGCTCTGCCACATTGGAACACTGCCAAGAATATCTGTATATTGGGGCAGGATTAGTCATTCCTTCCTTCCTAGGAATGAGCTTTTGGGTTCCTCATGGCAGTGAGCACAGTGGTAGCAGGCTTTGTGTTACAGATCTATTGATGATGGGCAGCTCCGGGTGGCAGAGCCATGTAAGCAGAGAGTCAGGGGTTGTTGGTCTGTTGGTTTCTTTGGCAGGGAGCCATGGATCTAAACCACTGTGTACCAAGAGTAAAAAAAAAAAAAAGTTATATGAAACAAAGAATTAAAATCTCAGTTCCCTAAACAAGGGAGTACTATCTGGAAAAGCTTAGTGGAACAGAGACAGACAAGGAAAAAAACCCAAGATNGAACACTGCCAAGAATATCTGTATATTGGGGCAGGATTAGTCATTCCTTCCTTCCTAGGAATGAGCTTTTGGGTTCCTCATGGCAGTGAGCACAGTGGTAGCAGGCTTTGTGTTACAGATCTATTGATGATGGGCAGCTCCGGGTGGCAGAGCCATGTAAGCAGAGAGTCAGGGGTTGTTGGTCTGTTGGTTTCTTTGGCAGGGAGCCATGGATCTAAACCACTGTGTACCAAGAGTAAAAAAAAAAAAAAGTTATATGAAACAAAGAATTAAAATCTCAGTTCCCTAAACAAGGGAGTACTATCTGGAAAAGCTTAGTGGAACAGAGACAGACAAGGAAAAAAACCCAAGATATATATATATTTTTTTAATTAATAGATATGTGCAATACTAGTAGCCAAGAAAAAAAAAAAATAGGAACTTGCTTCTGTGAAGGCTCCATGAGCCCTGTCAAACAGAGCTAGACATATTTTTCAGTTATTGGCAATTTGGTTCCCAAAATAATTTTAGAGCCATACAAATTATTAGGACATTTATAAGAAAAATGGATTTTCAAATTTTTAAAGTATACTTAATTAATTTATTTTTTAAAATACAGATCCAAACATCTAATTTTGACAGCTATAATGCAGTATTTTGAGTTTGTTTTGAAATGTGGTTTTTAAGTTATAAATTGAAAGGAAAAAGTGTTTTGGTATTTTAGAGGCAAATTAATCAACTTCAGACTGATATAGCTGCAGTTTATTTTAACTTATTTTATTTCAGAATTATACAAATAAACTACATTCCTCCTGTCAAAATTATATATAAACTGGATTTCATTTTGAGCACATTCAATTCGTTGTTTTGTGATATTTAATGTACTGGAGTTCTCAGGAAAGTCTGCCTTGGTCCAGGGTCCCCTGATTTTTCAAAGTCTCAGACCTGCAAAAAGTCTAAGTCAATTCCAGTTAAAAAGAGCCATCAGCTCAGCAGAAGTTACCTGAACATAAGTTGTTTTCAATTAACTATATTTGGCAAGAAAATTTCTCATTTCTCCACCTTTGGGATTACTCTTTGACACAAGTTTTTATGAAAGAAGGCTGCTTGTAAATTTTTCTTACTGTGAATAAGGAAAAAAGACTAGTATAATCCTAGATTTAGGACTTAGCAAATTGAAGTGTTACTTAGAGTAGCTCTTGCACCCTTTTACTCTGTGCTTTTTTACGCATGTGTTGGAGAAACTCATAGAAACAAGATTTCATGGATGAAAAATCATCATCACAGGACATATTAGTTAATTAAATATAGTGAACTCACTGACCCTGGCAGAAAACCTTGCTATTTTTCATTAAAAATGAAAAGTGGTCAATGTTCTTTTCATGACATAGCATCCAAAAAAGTAATTAAGCCTCAGTGGTATTTTTGTCAAGTTTTCCTCATTTATGGATCTGTTTATAGAAAAAGGAGTTGCTCTCACTTGAATTAATGGACCTTTAGCCTTTTTAAACACTGATTTTATTTCACCATTGTACACCAGTTCTGGTTAAATATTTTGAGTACTATAGAAATGCAAATAAATAATGGCATCAATATTCATGAGCTGAATTTCGTCAGGTGCTAGATTTAACCCATGTTGTATTGGCTAGTTCCTGCTAATTAGGTAAACATCTGTTAAATAATAGGCACCTGGGAGTCTTGCACTTAAAGTAATACTAGGACTCAAGAGATCTTGGTTTCTATTTGTACCATAGAGTCCTATTCTGTATGCTAGGTTTTCCCTCTGCAGCCTTTCTGACAGGTGTTGATTGACAGCAACAAGTTGATTCATATTTGAAGAGATTATTATGAAAACTCTTGGGAGAGTTATGCTGAAATTCCTGGTGTTGTGGGAAATAATTTTTCACACTTATAAATGGGAATAAAGTTGCTTTAAAAGCAATTTTAATTAAACAGGTAAAGAAAACTCTTAAAACACAGATGAATGTGATCATGCTATACAGTTCTTGAAGAATAATATTTTAGAGTGTCTTCTCTAAAGAAAATCTTCCATTTTATGCTACACTTAGTGCCACCTTTTGTCTTTCTACTCAGTTCCAAAAGCTGTGCCTTGCACTTACTTGTACTTCACAGACTGATTAAGGTAACTCTGGCAGCTTTTTTTTCAGTTTTCAGTTCTCAGCTGATGAAGAGCTGTGGAATAACCACAGCTTCTTTAACTCACCAGAAAAGCCTGAGCAGTTTCTCCAAAAAGGTTGCATATAGTCCCCTCCCTTCTTACTCTCTTTCCCAGCCTTTAGCCTCTGTGTTTTGGTTGTGGAAGTAAAAGACCTTTTATCTCTTTCTCCTTCGCTCCACCAGATGTCAACAGAATGACCTTCCCTTCCTTCAATGCACTCCCTCCCTGATTTTTGAGTGAAGGCTTGTGACAGTTTTACTTCTGCCTCAACATCAGCAGGGCATGTGCTTTTCTACCTTAATGTTCACAGAGGTGGTTGATCTGCCTAGTTTTATTCTGGGTACTTTGGTTGCCAGAAAAACAGGTCAATTATGCACCAAGTTGTTTTTTGCTTCTTCTTTGTGAAGGAAAGCAGAGTGCTTGAAGGTTTTCCATACAGGAAGGGGAGGAGGAAGAGAACCAGTGTGAGCTGATGCTACTCCTGAAGGGGTTTCATCCTTCTTGATGTTTTCTGAACTGTGGTATTGCAATTCATATTTCTCCTTGACTACAATGAAGATACAATCAGCTTAGAATAAAATCAGGTCTCCTCAGCTCTGGGCATTTTGTGAGACAGAAGCCACAGGGAAAATACCTGAGAGCACACCCCAAGTTGTCCTACATCTCTCCTTAGGAAGGACCTGGCGCCTTTATTCCCCATTTTCCTTCAAACTCAGAAAAGTCTCTGCACACTTAGGACCTGATTTCTTTGCACCTTAATTCCACTTCTTTGCAGTCATTGGGGTTTCTGTCTGTTAGCTGTGCAAGTAATCTGGGCAGAGCATGATCCTTTCTACGACATGTACAGAACCTAGCATAACATTTTCATAATAGCCAAGGCTTCCATTGTTGCATTCCTTTTAATTGCCAATCCAATTTAATATTAGTTTGACCTGTGTTTGTTATTTTGTTCTACAGCCGCTTCTCAAAATTCATCCTATTTTCAGATACATTCTGACTGCAATCCTTGGACCTTTTATTGTCTTATTCTCACTTTTTTTAAAGCCCTATATGTTAAATATTTATGCCTTTCATCTTTATGTATGATTCATAACAATCTATCAGTATTTCTCCATGTCCTGAATGTAAAATAAGGCTACATAGGTCAAGTTACACTGGCCAAGTCTAGACCTGTGACTTGATACCCAGTACAAGGATGAACAAATTAAAAGCTAATGATCTAAACCTTCATTAACTCAACCAGTGTATCCCAGAAAAAAACCCACAAGAAATAAAAGACCTTGCACTCCTTCATTTGAAGCAGCTGATCACTGGCTGTATGAGGCGCCAGAAAATAAAAATATTTTCTGTAAAACTTTAGGGAGTTTGTTGTTTTTTACTTTTGCTTGTGGAAAGAAAAAAAAAAAGTAATTTTTTGTTTTGAGGGCTTGGGATTCTTTAAAATCAGAAATAAATGAGAATATTTTGTCTACAACTAGCTAAAAGATATAATCAGAAGTTGGAATTTCTATAGACACTGAAATCTCCATTTTCAAGTTCTTGCCTGTTCCTAATCATAGGGATTCTTTCAATGTACTCACATGACAAAAAGAAAAATAGCTCAAAATTTGTTTTGCTAGTAAGGAACAAGCTTTTCACACTGGAGGACTGAGTATCACATAGCACATAAAACCTCGAGGTTCAAATCCCACAAAAATAAAAAGAACAAGAATTTAAATATTATCCTCTTAATACTAAGAGAAACCCTCAACTCTTGAAATAGTTCTACTTTTCTACTTTTGGAAAAAGAGACCTTTAGAAAAAAAATATATCTGGGACTGAAGTTACTTATTCAACACTATTCAAGTATATTCTAAACTAAAATATTCAAGTTTATTCTAAACAAACTGTTTTTGTATAGCCTTAATCCCCACAAAACACTAATAAATCTCAAAGTGCTATAAAACAAGAAAAAGAACTTCTGGTTTTATCAGCTCTCTGACAGCTGCAGTGCATATTACAAGCTGGCTGCTGCTTGACTATGTGGAAATAAAATATCACTGACATTCTCATACAGGTCCCATTTCTGGGAGAACCAAAATTGTACTCACAAAACTTTTTCACATAATTTCTTGTATTTCCTTTTACCATGCATGCTTTCACACACTTAAACTTCAGATTATGAGGGTATGTCATTCTTCAAATGTTTCATCTACTTCAGTGATATCAGGCGAATTACTTTCAAAATAGGCAACTGACACATATGTTCTACCAGCTGCAAATTTTATGATTTTCAACACAGAATATCTTTTTAGAAGAAAATAATTTGAGAAAGATTTCTGCCTAAAAAATATGAACCCAGAATTTTTGACATGATATAAATAATAGGTACTTGATTTTCATTTAAGGTAAGATGATTTATGTTATCCTGGTAATTTTCAAAAGTGCATATGTATGAATTGGAGTGAAAGAATTTATTTTATATGTATTTTCATTACTAGATGGTACAATGTGTCATTAATGTAAAGCAAGAGAAAGCTCTTGGCACACCAAAAGTGCAAATAAATGAAAATATAAGATTATATATTATCAATGGCCTTGTTACCACCAAAGAAAAAAATCTTCTCAACAGCATGCCAGATTATGTCAACTAAAAGTTACTTTCTAGTACCTGCAGAACAAAAGTTATATTCTATGAAGATAAAATAAGAATTACATAAAAGAAGAACTAAACCAATTTTCTTTGTTTGAAGATATAAATAGAATTTTACCTTTCTTCCCTGGAGAAAACAACTTTATTGAGCAGGAAAATATAAGGGATAAAACCCTTAGAAATAGAGTTATAGAAAAAAGGTAATATGTTTGATCAGAAAGACATATTTCAGCCAAATCAGAATATTGTATGGGTCAGAAACTTAATTGTATCAAGACAGAACTCCTAACATTTTTACTTGGAAACTAATTTTTTTTATATAAGTCTGAGTTGTACTTAGTTCATGTCTAAACAAATCATTTATTCTGAACAGAAAATGATGTTGGTGTGGATAGTTAAACAATGCTCCATTGCAATAATGTGTAATTTCCTAATTATAAGGTTTCCAATCATGACTCTTACTTGAATTTTAGCAATTAAATCTTCAAAATATGAGTCTTATTTGCTATTTTTAATTGTCCTTCATAAAACGAGTCTACTTTCATAAAGCACACTGATTGTTATATGCATTTATGTGCATACCCTTTAAATGGGCAAACACAATTTTAATCAGTGTCGATTGTATATTATCTAGGAAGAGAACAAAGGTTGTATTTGAGAAGCTCTAGGCCAAGATAGTTTGATTCAAAAATATTTCTTTCTTTACACAGGATATATAAAGGCTTCTTTGTATACACAGTTTCTTTGAATGAATAATTCCTGCTACAGAATGAATAATTCCCGCTACAGATAGGAAAGTGGCAGTCATAAGAACACAATCACTGTTACAAAGAATTTAACATCAAAATAGTAGCTTAGTAGCTAAATTACATAATAACAGCTTCTCAAGTTGCACATCTTTGTCTACATAAGCCTTTTTGCTTCCCTGAGTGGTGTAAACCAGGCTTCAATCTTACCTTTTACCCACCAGCCTGATTATACCAGCTAATTCAAAGAATCTATTAAAATTCACAAAGTTAAGCAGCAGCTGTGTAAGTATTTGCAGGGTCAAGCCCTTGTAGTTTAAATCTTTACTACATGTGTATGCAGAACCCAGCAATGGGGGGCCCTGAAGGCTCATTTGCATCTCCTTGGCAGAAACCTGAGATCAATTCTTTTGCAATACTCCAAACGCCACCTTGGAAGCCCTTTGAGGAAAAGGAAAAAAGAGGTGTACAAGCCTTCCTGGAAAGAGAACATTTTTGCATTCAAGCTACATGGAAACTACATCGAAAAAGCTCTTCAGGTAGTAAGAATTTTACACTCTTATTCAAATTATTATTATTCAAAAATTATTATTATTATTCAAATTATTATTATTATTATTATTCAAAATACATGTTTTAGTTTGATATTCATGGGAAAATTTTGGATTTTCTATGTATATGATTTCTTTTAATTGATATGAACTAATTTAAGAATATATATATATTCCTTTTATTTTTCACTATATATTTTTAAGCCCAAATAATTTTGCTAGCAGTAGACAGCATATTTGCATTTCATTAGCATTCATTTCACTGTATTTTACTAGAAAGTTACCTGCAGGATTGTAGGCTGTGCAGAAACTAAGCAAAACCGTAAGATCCCTAAGAGTCTGTGTGGAGGAGTGGCTGAGAAAAGGCTGGGGATATATACCTGTTATAGGGACTTGGTTCTGAAAAAACATATAATTTGGAAACTACTCAACTGCTATCCTTCAGGAATCTCTTCCGTCATTTTTTTTTTAATGGGCTTTTTTTAAATTGAATTTCCTTTCTTATCATAGACAGACATTTTCTTTTTATTCTCTGGCCAATTAAACATTAGTTATAGATAGAACTGAGAAAAAAGGCATTTTTGTCCTTGTAGGAAACTTCTTGTCTGAACCACAAACCAAGATGGAAATTCTAATGACTGTTTCTCATATATTTAGAAATTGACTCAAAAGTATACTGACTTTGCGTAGATATTTCAGAGCTAAATAAATTTTCCCCAGATTTGAAACATTTCTTTTATTCTTCTGAGTCACAGTTAGGGCATCATCATCATAAGGGCTGGAACAGCTCCCTGCACACCAGGGTGATGACCCCCGCTACCGTCCTCAGGCATCTCCATGGGTACAGGACATCAGCTCCTGGGATGGCACCTGGAACAGCAGAACCATCATGAGCCCAGGCATGGCTGTATCATGATGGGGACTTGGAAATGGTGTGGTCTCTCCCATGTGCCATCTCCATAGCCAGGATCTCCCCAGATCATGTTGAGAGCCTCACACGTGGCCACCATGGGCTACAGCAGACCCGTGCCACATCTCACCTAGGAAATGAATGTGGGAACATCCTTGCTGTTAAGAAAATTTCTGTCCGTCCTCATGGTTTGCTAGGCCATACTCCAACACATATTTGATCCATTCAATCTGTCACTTTTTCAAGCAGTTTCCTGTCACCCATGACAGGTAAAACACCTCAGTAAGGTAGTAGGGATGCAGCCTATTTTGGGAGTGAAAGATTTTGCTGTTACATCCATGTGGACTTTTCTCTATTGGTTGTCCTCAATGGCCAAGGACATTCTTGGTCATAGTTTATTTAACTGGCATGGATTTAGTCTCTGAAACTTATGTCTTCTGTAAAAGCTCCCACTGAATCGGTAGAATTTGGAAATGTGCATTACATCAAGGGAAATGCAATCCCTGTGAAGCTGTCTAGAATATGGTGGAGGCACTGCCTCTCTACCATGAGGTAAGGCAGCACTGGAGATCCCTACCGTAGTATTTTACTGAACTAATTCAATATGAATTATTAGCCATTATCAAAAAATAAGATATTATACTTTGTATTGATTTTTACCCTGTCTTGAATCCTGTTGTATCTTGCAGTTTGAACTTCAGAATATACTAGTTACGTCTTATATCACTGTTCAGGTAGTTCTAGCCTAAAACACATAGATCTACTGTTACAGCTTCTATTCTGTTTTATTAACCTATTTGTTTTAATATAGACTCATAGGCTGTGTTAAAGGTGCTCCAAATTCCCCTTAGTAATCACCAAAGCATAATAGCCCCAACAGACATCATTAAATGTCATCACTCTTTACATTTTGTGAGTAGTGGTAGTCATGTCTTTTGGCAAGACACAGTGGGGTATGCTTACATTCCTCAGCTTCTCATTTATATGTTAATAACTCTCAAATGCATTTATTTGATTTACATTCAATATTTTCTAGTGAATTGAGGTAAGGCTACATCATCTGAGAATAGTATCTGTTTTTTTTTTGGCCCATCCTATTAATGGTAATATTGTTATTAAGCACATTGGCTAAAAAAAAAAAAAAAAAGATGCAAAAATTTTAGTTGCTGAAGCCACATCATTAATCCAGAGAGAAATCAGAGAGTATATCAGAAGGATTGAATTATTGAAATATTAAACACTCTATGGTGTGCTACAAAATACAGAGCGTAAGATTATCTACTTGGGATCTAATAAGAAGCATTTCTTCTATAAAAGGTGTCATCTTAACTGGGGATTAGATAAGAGTTAATCATACATCATGTGCATGAAAATGGTGCACACAAGATAAAAGATACTGTCACAGCCAGTAAAGGCCAAGAATTACTAATATTGTTTAATGCATGAAACACCACCACCAAAATGTCACTTTCAGGATAGGTGCAGTTCTGATCCCATTCACTATGCAGAAAATGAATCTAACTAGAACAGATAAGGTTAGTAGGAGAAGACAAATGGGGTACCTCCATTATAAGACAGAATCCAAGTAATTTAGTTGTTCTGCTAAACTGAATGACAAATATGGAGAGGGTATGGTCAGTGTCCACCTCAGAAGATGACTATGGACCAAAAGAAATAAATAGAACACCAGTATTTCTGATTTCTCTGTCTTCTTGCAGCATTACTTGAGCATTACCCACTCTTCTACTGGACAAGTCTTCTGTGATGACAGTAATAGAGATATTTGAGTTGTGTGAATTTCTCTGACACTTAGAAATTCTTTATACAATATTTGGATGTGGCAGAGAAAGGTGGCAATGGAAAAATAAGGAACAAGAAGAACCTGTTGAGAAATGAGACATGGTCACAGAGACCACAGGTTGGGTCTTCTGCTACAGGAAAGTGTACATGGTTACATGTGAAGATAAGTGTGATCATGGTATTTTTGTCATACTTCAAGGGGATCTGTGATTAAACAGTGTGGTTTCCCCTGGAAAAAACTCAAAAGACCAAAAACTGATAACTTACACAACATAAAAGATGTAACATTCAGAAGAACAAATAGACTCAGAAATTAAAATTAAAAATTGAAATTAAGAGTCTGGCCTTTCTAGAAGTGAGATCCTAAACATCCTTGTGAAGATGCATGGGGGAAAATGTACTTTCATATAGAGATGTTTCAGTTTATCAGAGGTATTTGTAACATGTTTGTCCTCAATAGCAAACAAGGGTAAGGAGACTTGGGTGTCCATTCAATTGTTCTCTTTTGTAACCTCTGAACAATGTTGTAATTCATCTTTCTGTCCATGCCAAAACAATAATAGGTGAATCTTAGTTTAAAATTTATTTGCTGTTTTGAAACTTTAGACTTCTGTGTTACTAGGGGCAGACCACATATCACAACATATAATTAGCTGAAGAATCTTGATGTAAGTCCTACCACCAAAAAGAAAAAAAAAGAAGAAAACAGAATGACAAAGAAATGCAAAATGACTTGGAGGCACATAATGCAAAACAAATGAAAAAAACCCAGCATTTTCTACCCTAAAGGTGATATTGTTTAAGTTAAAAATATTCCATTATTCAAATAAGATTGCTTAAAGTTTACAAGTTCTGGTGGTTTCTGTGGAAACAGGGTCAGAAAGCTATAGGTAGTCAGCATGCTGCCGTTAGCTGAGAAGGAGATCTCTCACTTGCAGAACTCAGGATTTGCCTGCCTGCTGGGAAATTTATAAAATGCAGCTTCCAAAAGTAGTCTGCAGGGTTTCAGACTGGTGGAAAGGATGTAAGTTACAAAAAGGAGATAATAGTATAAAATTTATGAAAAAATGCATATATCCATGAAAAAATATCTGTACTACAATATCAAATAACATTAAAAAATATAATAATTTTACTTTACAAAATATAAGCACTTTTAATTTGCTGTATTAAAAATGGAGATTTCAGATAACTTGGTATTTTTGTGAGAAATTTAATTGCAGCCATAGCAGCAGCTGCTAAGGAATCTACAGGTAACTATTCAAGCTGCAAACCGATCAGCTCTGGCACTAGTGTAGTACCTGTCGGAGGCAGGACAAAATAAGAGACAGTGATTCTGGATATGGGGATTTATTTAAGGATCAATGAGATATAGGTATATGTACTGATGCTTCTGAATAAACCTTAGATTCGCTTGCATCCCTGCTGGTGGGTCCTGTCCCTTCGTGTATCACAACTGCCCTTGGTGCCGTGTTCACCAGACCTCAACGTCCCTTCTCAGCAAGGATTTCATTGCTGGTCTGGGAACTTCAGTCAGAAATCATGTCAGTCCACACTCATAGTTCAATCCTAGCAGTCGCTGTCATCATGGGCATCCCCTAGGGTTTGTCTCCATGCATCTCCCACATCTCAGGGGATCTTTCCTCTAGCCAGGGTCTTCACCTTTTTCTTACCTGGTCCCCTTGTTCATTCTAAGACCACATTTTTTGGAATCTTCTTTTCTACCACCAGCCCCAGTTTTCTTTACCTATACAGTCTGTGTGCAGAAGCACAGCATGGGATCTGATGCCTCAGTCTTATGTGTCTTCATTAATTGGAGGATTCAGGATGTGCTACTTTTGTTCAGAGCAGATGTTAATAAAACCTAGCCCATGCCAGCTGCTGCTGGCAAGTAGCAGGCATCTGCTTGAGAGTTCAGAGGTTCTGGTTTGAAATTCACCACACACACACACACACACACACAGACCCCAATTATCTGTGGGCAATCACAGTTTATCTTTCCTCCTACAACAGTCTCACATGCAACACAGAGTAGCATGTTCATTAATACAAATTCTCTCTACCAGTAACAAACTCAAATAAGACCTGATTTTGAGAAGACATATCTTCATGCATTCTGTAAAACAAATTGGGGGATCAAAAAGAAAAGCACCTTAAAATTCTGCCCAATTTTTTAAGAATTCAAAGTAAAAGAAAAATTAATAAAATGTCTTAAAAGGAAATTTGAAATGAATGATCAGCATACCCTGGCATTTCCCTCAGTTCATCACACTTCCTACCTATCATACATGAAATAAACTAGTTCTTTTCTTTTTTTTCCAAAATAAAAAATCCACACCAATACCAAGAGCTCTGAGTGTTACCGATATAAATAAAGAAAAAAAAAAAGCCCAAACAAATTGAAACAGAGATTTGATTAGTCTTTTT
This sequence comes from Erpornis zantholeuca, assembly GCA_013400515.1. Taxonomy (NCBI): domain Eukaryota; kingdom Metazoa; phylum Chordata; class Aves; order Passeriformes; family Timaliidae; genus Erpornis; species Erpornis zantholeuca. The sequence goes on along the minus strand of VZTN01034438.1, from coordinate 30,105 downwards.
TTAACTTTCACACTTTGGTGTGGAGAAATTTCTCATGACTTCCCACTAATGATGTTTGACAGTGACAGCAACAATATTTTTGGTATAATAAGGAAATGGAAAACATATGGCAGTAGACAAAAAAATAATTTTTCTCTCTGAAGGAAACTACTCTGTTCCTGCCATGCAGCTTCTGGCTGAAGACACATAGGAAATTCTCTAGGTGTGTGAACCTGGTAATGGGCTCAGGAATATCTGCATTGCCCTTTAGGAAAGAATAAAACAGCTTCTTCTATTTTTTTTTTTTAATTCATTCTGAAGAAAAACCTGTTTGACTTTATTACAAAACAATATTTTGATTTGCAGAGGTTTGAAAACACAACAATATCTTTGCAAATTCTGTCTTTGTGTTTTTCTTCATGTATTCCCTTCCTATCATTTGCTTTTCAAAGACAACTCTGATGCAGGAACTTGTCTGACTGATAGCTCTATACTGCTTTATTTAAACTCTCCTTCTTTTCTGTGACCTTTATTCCCATGGGTGTTCTTATTGTTGCTCTCCTCTTAGTCCCTGCCTCCTTGATATTCATCTTGGATGCTACTATCACTGCAGCTTTGCTTTGGCCTTTTACATAGTGAAAGGGTGAATGAATCACAAGAGACCTCAAACCGATAGATGCTAAAAGGTGTGATAAGAGTGCAGAGAGCTATCATTTCATTTTTCATCCCTACTTATATATTTTCTCTGTTCCTTGCAGGTTTTATTCAGGTGCATTTCTCAGGGTAGCCAGACCTGCTGAGATGTAAAATGAAGCAGTGATAAAAGTAGACAGATGCATAAAAAATGAGATTGTGACACTCTGTTTAAGGCGCTCCTATAAGAAACAAAAGGAAGGGGAAGAACTCTGTGAAGGTCACCCTTTTAGCACTGTTTTCCCTACCTGTTTAGTTTTTTCCTTAAATCTAGAATTTCATAATTCTTAGGGAATCTGAAGAGTCATTAAAAAGTGATACACAAGGAGAAGAAGAATAAGAATTTTCTCATCCGTACACTTGCAAAGATAATGTCAAATATAACCTCCTCTAAAAGCATAGAAATTGATTGCCTTCTGGAAAATCTCTGGATTTTGTAGTCTGTCTTTTTTGTAGGTAGAATAAATTGATGATCAGGAATGATGGAAAATCTTCTCTTTTATGAGTGGATACCCATGGGCAGCTTCGTGTCACAATAAAAGTTCAAAGGTTGTCCATCTGGTCCAGGTTTTTTTCTATAAAAATTTATCCATCAGAAAAATAGTTTCTCAAGCTGAAGTGTTTTTAAAAAGTGTAACTGAATTTTTTTTAATTAAAATATTCAGGTCCAGACACTATACTCAAAAAGTTGAGCAATAGGTTGTGAAAATGGAGTTCTACTTTCAAATTGTGCAGAAAAGAGGTTTAGGTTAAAGGTTTCTTTTCCACGGTCAGAAATTTGCTACTTTCTTATTGATTTGTTTGTGTGGGGCTGATAAACTCTGAATGTTTGGGATTTCTGTTGAATACCACAACCCAGATATACAGGCTCCACGGACTCTTGGGGGCCTGGAACAGAAAGCAGAGTGAGAAACTGTTGCTAAAATCATTTCTCCAGCACCCAACACCATGCCACTATTGTCTTCAAAAAGTTTCTTAAGCTCTGAATCTGCAATGCTGCACCTATATTAACCACTTTTATGTGACAAGTGAAATTGCACAGGACACAAAACAAAGTCTTATTTCACTGTGCAATCTTCTTTCATTTTGATTGTTTTGATTTATTTGATTGGTGAAAAGTTACTTCTCACCGTTACAAAGATAAATTTACTGATTTCCTAGTGACACTTTCAGAAAATACAGTATGAAATCCCAGTTAGGACCTAACTATACGCTTCAATCTAAGATAACTCTAATTTGTGCCATTTCTTTGTCTGATTCAAAATTTCCATCACTTTATATTATTCAGAAATCACAGAATAATTTTGATGACTCTAAAATATGTGTGTTCCACTATATTTTGGAAGTGCCAGGTATATGAATATCTTGGTACTTAGTGAAGTCAAAGCCTGGGAAATGCAAATCAAACTAAGTTTGATATTTGGGTGACCTTTGATAAATACATGTGACATTTTGGTAAAATAAATATTTTGAATACTACAGAGTGAGTAGGGGTTTAGGAAAAGGTTGTTTATCTCTGTCTATAGGCACACACACACGCCTATGCACACACATACACATATCTACATAAAATTCAATAAACGCACAGAAGTTGTTAGTACTCTTACGATTTCTGGCAAAAATAAGGCTTCAGCATTCTAGCTGGAAGTATTCTTTTCAATTAAGCTTCCACAGTAGTTTTTTTTAATCCATTACTAATAATATTAAACCAGTGAGAAATTATGAATGACTTTCACTAAGGAATAGCTGAGCTATCCTATGCTTGGCAGAAACCAAAACAATGGAAGACACTAGCACACAATGAGGCTAAATGGAAATGTTAAACTGATGGCTTAAGAACATAACTTTGTGCAGCCTTATGGCTGTCCTAGAAGTGGTGAAACACAAAAAGATGAGAAGAGCAGCATTTGTTTTGTTACTTGAGTTGCTTGCAATTAACAGGGATAATTGCAAAGATTTCTGACCAAAAAGACAGTTTGGAGTATAAATTGACTTGTATGTAAACAGCTCCTTTGCAAGCTGAGCTTTCTTGTTCACACAGACCAGGGACTCATTCTGGCTCTCTGCAGTTTCCTCCCTCTCTGCACCTCTAAAGCTCCTTTTGATGGACAAACTGTGTGAGAAAAGGCCACAAGCAGTTTTAGACACAGGAGTAAAGAAATTCTTTGAATGTTTCAGTGGGCACACATCCACATTGCTCAGGGAAACAGCCCTCTGGGGAAAGGGAAAAGGGAAAAAAAAAAGAGAAAAGCAGCAATAATACACTTCTGTGGAAAAAACAGAATAGGTGAGGGAGAAAGGATATAAATGACAAAAAAAATACTTTGTATCGTAGTTGGTGCCTTTCCTTACTTCTTTTTAGCTAACCCTGAGGGAAAGCTCAGTTGACTAAAGATAGCTACAAACTAATCTTGCCATTCACTGCACAGCTGTCGCACATATATCAGGACCAATTTAAAGATGAAAGACTATACTTGCTACAATAATTCCTTTTGTTTCTAGTTATCACTGTTTAAACCATAGAATGACATCTGCCCTGCAAGAACATGTGTTGGATGAAGTGGAAAAGCTCACAGGATGTGACATAAAGCTAAAGTTGCAGTTTTCATCTGCAGCAGGTCTGCCCTGATGTGTTCTTTAAACTCTGAATGAATTTTGGGAAGAAAATGTACTCTGTTAAGTATCAGGAAGTTTTTTATGTCTAGTCTGAATAAACTCTTCTTTATCTCTTGTCCAAACCCTTATGCCTTGTCCGGTCACTACAGACCCTGAAGACAGACCTAAATAGTCTGTCCCCACCTTTCTTATAACTCCCCTTAAGTAATGAAAAACCTCAATAAGATCTTCCTGGAACATTCTCTTCTCCAGGCAGAGTAATCCCAACTCTGTCAGCCTTTGCTCATAGGAGAGGCTCCATTCCTCTGATCATTTTTAATATCTCCCCCAGCCCTGCTCCAAAAGGTCTTTGTCCCTCCTGTTCTGGGGACTCCAGAGCTGGAGACATCTCTCCCCTGGGTAAAGAGTGAAGGGAAAGGACTAAGAGAGCCTGGAGAAGAGAAAGATCATCACGGGTCTTATCAATATCTGTAAATATCTGATAGGAGGGTGCAAAGGAGAGGCGTAGAGTCTCTGTCCTTGGAGACCTTCAATAGTTATCTGGACTTAGTCCCAGACAACCATCTCTGGGTGGTCTTTCTTGAGCATGGATGTTGGACAAAATGAACTCCAGAGTCCTCTTCCGACTTCAATCATTCTCTGATTCTTTGATTCTGTGATATGGTTTGAGTGCCATGGTAGAAACACTTCTACTGAAGCTCTAGAAGAGGCATTGTTGAAAGGCTGTGATAAAATGCAGGCACATAGGAAGAGTTTTTAGAACTTCATGATACATACTCTTCATAATTCTTTTCAATACACTGAAAGGCTCCTAATTTTAAAAGTAAAGCAAACCTCACAAGAAAACTATAGAAAAAAATGTGCAAAAAATATGTCCCTGAATGCATGTCCCTGCCAAGGAAATTCTGCAGCTGCTGCTGTAGAGACACTGAAGACACTAACAGGACTTAAAGGCCCTGCCCATCCTCACTGGAGTCTCTTGCCCATGGGATCAGGACCCCCATTTCAGTGCAGGTCTTGGCAGACCTGTCTTGAGCTATGATTTTGTTATCCTTATCTCTGGTCCAGTCTACTGCTGTAAGGAGTGGGCTTCCCGGGTTCATCCTGGCACCAATTCCCTTTGATAGATAATCACAGGACAACCAGCACAGAGCCTTGGCACACCAGCCTTCCTTTGCTGCTGTGGGACTGTGCCCCATCGTGCAAGGGTCACTCTCTGCTCCTGGCTCTCCCTCACTCATGGAGAAGTTCTGCTTCTCTGCTCCTGGATAGCTAGCAAGCCTGTATGACTTCTCTGCTTCCCCTGTTACTGCTGACATTCTCACTCCCTCAAGACAGATTTTTTTCCTAAACCTTTCTGTATCTTTGGATTTCTAACTAGTTTCCCCTTTAGGGAATAGCTCATTTCTAAGCTGTTGCCATGTCTGATTAACACCCAAGCCAAGCCCTCATGAAATTTAGAGCACTATCTTGCCTTCAGAGTAAATTCTCTCTCAGGTGATACTCTTTAAAGAGCTTTTGATCTCCTACTGCAGAGTTCTGAAAATGCGCTGTTGACTTCTCCTTTCGCATGGAATTAAAAAAATAGCTGAAATGTTAAACATTTTTTTTTCCCCATTAGAAATGAGCAGAATAATAGAAGGGGTAAAATTGTTGAATGCATATAACATAAAAAAGATATTTTACATGATCCATGTATGTAACCTGTACATGTAATTTCTTTTTGACATGAAAAATCTAAGGACAAAGCAAGTACTGGTAAAAAAATTCAGGTTCTGAGTCTACAAAGAGAGTGCACTGTGAGGCACGTGAAGCCTGCCTAGCTTTTTTACATGTTTAGCATTCATTGAGAATAACAGTAACAAAATAAAACCAAATATAGTCACTGCTTACTATGGAATTTTTTCATCCCTTATTTTTTTCAGCTTCTGCCTTTTCAAAGTATGTGTTCTAAGTCCAAGACTAACTTTCAGAACTTGTGAGTGAGAAATCTTAAATTCTGAAAAGCCAAGATTTCAACAAGATTGCATCCCATAACTATTTCTAGACAATACCAATATGGTGAACTATACCTAAACTAGATGTGTTTGAGAACCCAGTGGGGCCATGAGCCATCCATGAATCATGGTCTCTTCATGCAGCAATCTACAAATGAAGATCCATCGTGACATAAATAATCACAGCCAGTAATACTTATTATTCCCCTTTCAGCAATTCCCCTCTGTTTCCCAAGTCAGAACACTAATCCTTTTCTCTCTTAGCTTGAGAGATAGGATAGGACACATCATGGGACCAGTGGATTCCCCACAAACTTCATAGAGCTTTCTATTAGGAAGAAATTTGCTTTCTTCCTAATTTTTAACTATTTCATCTGGAATACTTCTATTTTCATGCTTAGGTGAAAAGACAGTAAAAAAAAAGTCAAGAAATTGTTGATAATAAAAGACACACTTAAAATCAGATGGTTAGAGGAGAATTGGACCTTTCCAAATATATAGAAAAAGGGTGTTTAATATTTTAATAGTAGAAATTATTGCTTTACCAGTTATTGGTGATGTTTGTGCTGCTCAGGAGAACAATTGCATTACCTTGTTCTTTAACTGATCAATAGGTTGCTTATAACAAAAGCATAAAATTTCCATTATCAGCTTCTCATAAAGTGCTTGTGACCATACAAGATGATACCTATGAGGGTAACTGTGTGTTTTGCATATGTTAACAAATCATTTTAGCAGTGAAAAGCAGCAGTTTGGCATTAATCACGACCAATTGCTATGTCGTTGCTTATTTGGTACCACTGTCAGCAGAACGAGAGCACTGGAGCAGAATTCAATTCCCCAGCATTGTGTAGAAAAGCAACTCTTTCCGGTGCTTCTAGATTCTAATCCAATAATTACCTCTGCAAGGAACTACATCCATCAATTACATCCATTATATTGTATGTGCCTTGGCAAAGCTCGGGGCTTATAACCACTGTAATTCACTTGCAGAACTCAGACCCCAGTGAACTCAGACTGTGCACCCTTTTATTCACCTTGGAACTCTCAGGCTATCCTTGGTCATCCAATACCATCTCTGTTATACCCCTACTTTTTTATACCCATCTCAAAGCACAGGTTAAGCCTGTCCTGGCAGATAGTGTGGAAACGTCTGTAGAACTAATTAATGACAAAATTACCCCCTACCAGAGCCAAGAGTTGTTTTTTTCTCCTTCTTAAAAGAAATCTTTACTTAAATTAAAATGTAGAAACAAAAGTTGGTAGGATAATAACCATAGAATTTTGAAAATCATACTCTTCATGGATAATGCAAGAGTAATTTTTTTATAAAGAGTGAAACTTCTTGTTATTTTCCACCTCTTTTATCTCTTGCATTATGGTAAGAAAATTTAAATTAATAGAGATGTGAATAAATAGATGGTTGTAATGTGATTATGAGCTATCTAAGAGCAGGAGAGTAAATGAATGGATTTAACACCTGCTAGTATGTGTTTTCATTAAGGCTCCTCGTTATCTGGGAATAGAGAAATAAGAATGTATTGCTATCTATACTGACTGCTATATTGAACTGATTATTAAAGTTCGTGTATGGTTATTACTGTTCTTTTAAACAATTGGTGAGTTGTTCAACATAGTATTTTTCTCATGCTCTGGAGACCAGTGAAACTAATTTTAGGTGCCAAGACAGCTGGATTAAAATTATCATGGTAATATGCAAAACCCTAAAAAAGATTTTCAGGACTGTAATTGAGAGTAGGTACATAATTTGGCTAAAAAGTTTTTTCTTTATTGTTAAGATATGTAATGGTTTAGACATCATGTGATGCTAATTATAATGCTATGTAAGTTTTTTCTGCAACAAAGCTATATTGCTATGCTGCTTCTGTCAAGATGGCACTGAAAACCTTCGTTTTCTTTGCTCATTTAGGGTATTTTTGGATGTGGGTTTGTTGGGGTTTTTTGGTAACTGAATGTCATTACTTTGTCTTTAAAATGCACTTTTCCTACTAAGTTATTCTGTTTTGTCTGTTTGGTCTTTGCTTGGTTTGCTTGCACTTTTGAGATTAAATGACATGTGCTCTTATGGAACACAGGTGACACAAGCATACAAACAAACACAAATGGATAAACAGAGTGCAAAAAAATTCTTTTAGCAGATGCTTTAATTTGCACCACATAAATTAGGTACAGAGATTTAAAGTTAATTAAAAATGTTCATTGGTGAAACTAAGAGCTATAATTAAGCTGTCTTTCCTGAGTGGCTTAGTTAAGAAATTTTACTGAAATAGTTTCCACTACTTTTTATGTAAATATGTATTGTATTATGCACATCACTTGAAACTAAATATTAGTGAACTGCAAAAATAAGGATTGTGTAATTCTAATTTTATAATTTTAAAGTTTATAAGCACTATAGAAAAGCATGACAATTCATATATTCAATCCACTAATATACAGTTCTAAACTCTTACTCTAAAAACTGTGTTCGCAGCATTTTAAGCAAGAGAATATCTATGTTCCATAGAACAAAGAGGCTGAACTCTAGAATGTCTTATATCCTATCAAATGGCGATGAAATAAGCACATTAATTAATAATATGATATCTGTCTTTGATGCCTCTGCTCTGCATTGCTTAGTCCAGGTCATTAAGTGCTTTTATTTCTAGAAGCTGTTCCCACAAGGTACACAAATATTTCCATATAATTTTCTTTTTTTTTTTTTTTAATTTTGGGGTGATCCCTAATATTATATTTCTCATTCTTGCTTTTAACTGTAGCAGTCACCTTACTAACAGCTTTTATGAACAACTTGTAAAATGTGACAGAAACATGTATGAAGACTGATTTTCCCAAAGATGCCTTATTTTCCCCCTTTTAATTTAATTCTTTTCAGAATGACGTTCAGTATCTTCAGATTTTTGGATCAGGTCCATAAAGAGTTAAATAACCAGAGTGTTAGAATGCAACTTCTCTAAAGAACAACATCTCTGTAAAAATTAATAATAAATCAAATCAACAAGAACCATAGAAATCTCAAGCCAGCCTAATAATTGCACAATGTAATTAAAAAGAGGTATCTTAGAGAAAAAGTTGTACTCCGTTTCATTGAAATTTTGTGGGGCTGCAGACTTTACTACGCATCTTAATTAGTGGACCTTCAACCAAACCCTAGTCTGAATACCTTTGGAATTTGGAAAAATCCAGATTTCAGACTCTGTTTGGATCCTAATGGTCCAGCTCTCTTTAAAAATTCTGCATTACTTATCTGAGCATTTCTCCTTTTAAGAGTGCAAAAAATGCAGAGATACATCCTATTTCTCCTCAGACAGAGTGAATTTTTTCAGTTGCCTTGATGGAGGGGGAGCCTACAGCCACGTGGATGTGTTTAGGTTGTTATTCTATACCAGGCACATCATCTCTGGTGGGGTATGGCTTTGGGTGGAGTTACAAAAAGAACATGCAGCNTCAGGGAAAAAAATTTCAGGGTCAGGGAAAAAATGCCAACTGTGGCAGTGTCATTTTCTCCGTTGTCTTGGGAAGCTGCCTGTCACTGCCCATGGTAACACTGGGTCAGTTGGGCCTCTTTAAGCATTATATTTTGTTGTCATTCATATTGTTGCTGTTACTGTATCTTGTTCCTCCTTTTTAAGGTGAATTTTTACCTCAACCCACAATCTCTGTCTTTTTCTCCCTTTTCTCACTGGACAGAGAAAGGGGAAAGGAAGTGGCTGCTTGGAGCTTAATTTCCAGCTGGTTTTAAGGAACAACAGAAATTTATTCCTTCTTTAGCCACATTTTACTGAAGTGTGTGGTGTTTCTGAAAAGCTTGCCTCACCATCTGCCCTGGAGTAAGGGAACATTATCAGGTGTACTTCTTACAGGATTTGGAATGATGACATATTACCCGTGACCACCCTTGTGGAAAATATAAAGTGCCCTAAGTAAATCAGACTTACAGAAGGTTATATGCTCACCCTGGTAATCCTGTTTTGGCCAAACTGAGTTACTTCACATAATCCACTTCTGATGTAATTGTGCAAGCATGAATGAAGTGCAGGTTTGGAAGACTAAAGAAAAATGCAGCTCTGAACTTATGTATCTTTGCTTTGGAAAGTGGCAATGCCTTAATGTTAGGATGAGTATTAAAATTTGCCTTTTCTTTACACTTTATTTCTTCCTCAAAATCTTAACAAAATTACTTAAACTAACAAGCTGTCCAAGAAGATCATTTGTTTTGGTGTAATTTATAGGGGGAGAATAACATTGAAATGTTGTTATTTCTCCATGGTGTGGGAGTTAATTTGTTATTAGCACTATGCAGTGATGGATCCTGTTTAACTGAAGTATAAATGCAGGAATTTAGAGAACTAAAGCATCACTAAGTGCCACCCTTATTCAAAGACATTAATTTGCTTGGATAATTGTTACAGTATATAAGCAATCATTCATTGAATGAAATGTTTTGGCTTAAGAACAATATGATTTACAAATGTGCTTATAATACAGTATTTAAATGGGAAAAGAAAAATTAAGCCAATAGGAGGCTAATTAAATTGAGACTATTAAGAAGAGGTTTCAAAATATGCTCAGTAAGTATCTGAAAGAGAACATGAGGAGATTATATTAAAGCGTATTTTTATCCTTCTGCACAATCATCAAGTATCAGATTGTTAACTGATAGGACCACCCAGCCACTCTATTTTATGACTTCATACAGTACACAGATCAATTACATGAATTACAGAATCGTAAAGAACATAGCATGGCTTGGCTTGGAAGGGATCTCAAAGACCATCTCCTTCCAACCCCCCTGCCATGGGCAGGGACACCTTTCACCAGACCAGGTTGCTCAGAGCCCCATCCAACCTGGCCTTGAACATGTCCAGGGATGGGGCATCCACAGCTTCTCTGGGCAGCTCCTATGGGCAGCCAGTGTCTCACCATCCTCTCAGTAAAGAATTTCTCTACTGACCAAATCAGAGAGAAAGTGCCAGCAGACTGATCCCCACATTTTGCTCAAGAGCATCTGAAAATAACACACTGCAAACAGCCCAAATGTTCTCTCTTAGTCTGCTGTTTAACTGTTTAATATTCACAAAGCAGCACCAAAATAATTGTCCATGAACCACAGACTAGTGGACACAGCCTAAAAGTTTTCTGAAAGTGAAAATAGAGAATGTGCTAGTTTGTGGTTTTCTCCTACACTTTTACCCTTTTTTTTAACCTTGAAATTATTAATTAAGTTTCATAGAAGAACTTATTCAGTGCTTTGCATTTTGCATAAATAAATCAACTGTGAGGACTGACTGTGAGTGTTCCAACTGTAATTTCTCTCTTTGCTTTAGTCAATATTAATAACTTTGAAGTTGTATATAAATGATAAAAATGGCAAAGTGGATGGATGTTCTCCATTCTTTTGATGGCCAAACAAGCACCAGACCCCTTGTGCTAGTGATTTTAGACAAGAATCACTGAGAATATAGTCTTACAGAAGTCTGAATTTAGTAAATAGTAAGAAAAAAGGAAATATTTATCAAATTAATGTATAAATTTAAGAAAAATCTTGCTGTCTTTGTGAATGTCATCTAATCTAAAAGTACTGGCAACTGCAAGGGAAAATAATATCTTTGTCTAAGGTTCATGCTGGAAGTCATATTTCAGTATGGTTCCTTTCCTGTTAAGAAAAAGGAAAAAAAACAGAGTACAGAAGCCTGGAACTTGGAGTTCTCACATAGCTAAGACTAAATAACACAGAATCAACAGCATCTTATATAAAGAATACATAAATAAATAAATAAGCCACTGGGTCTTCTTTACAAAACATACAGAACCAGTAAAGGGCTCAGGCAAAGAATTTTCCCCTTCGAAGTTCACGTTTAATGTATCCACTTTTCCAAACTTTTGTATCCCTACCATATTTAGCTGTTTGATCTTGAACAAAAAAATTCTGTTCATCACATAGACATTAGTCACACCACAGAATGCTTCACTGGAATTTGCTTGGGTACTACACTGAGTAGTGCACTATCCCAAGCCACACATACTAAAATTAGTTTTGATCTCCATAAGCTATCAACAAGAGTGGTGTTTCTCCAGAGTATTTGTTGCATAGTGACTTCAATGGAACAACATTTATCTGCAGCTGAAGGGCGTACATGGCTCTGTGACTGACTGCTTGCTAGTTTTTGTTGTCTATAGTGCAGTATCTTGTACTAGATAGTTCAGAATATATGTTAAGACTTCATGTCACAGTGCAACAGAGGTTGCAGGTGATCAAGATGCAGGCTTGGAAAAGGTACATTAGACAAGACCTTGGGTCAGGCTTGCTTTACTCATTTCCATACTAATTCATCCAGAGCTCCTGTACATTATAAAATACCTAGGCAAACCTAACTCTTACTGTGTACACTGGTTTTAGTAATGCCTTTGGAACTCGGAAGTTCACTCTGCTCTGGTAGCTCGTATCACCATTGTGTCAAACCTTAGCTAGTCGAGAACAATTAATTGTAATTTCTGGGAAGTCCATTTTGTTCTTTCACTTCAATTAATAGTTCTGTTTTTCTGTTTTACAGGATTAAAAACTGGTATGATATTAAAGGCTTCTCCTTTAAACTCTGGAAGCTATTGTGAACTTTCACTTCTAGAAGACATGATTTTTTCTGATCATATGTTTTAATAAGAATTCTTCCTTATGTTTTTTCATGTAAATAGGTTTTAGCGTATTTGTTTAGTGTATTTGTAACAGGGTTAAATGCATGGTTACTTTTGCCAATGAACTGAGGAAAGTTCTAGAAAGTAAAAATCTGTGACAATATATAGTGTCTAAATATATGTGAAAGTATGAGGGACAATATAATTTACCTAGAATGTGTAAGATGATCCCAGATGGAATAGTTAATAAATGATGCACTATGTAGTGGAGATCCAGCACAATCAATTTTTAATCAAAACTGTGGCCTATATGCTTGTAATCAAAACCCTATTCATTGCTGAATAATTTTAATAGAGCTAAAACAAATGTACTCATTAGGGGACATTTCAAATTTTCTTAAAATTACTTCACTCAAAGGTAGTTAATTGAACTCATTCATAGAGCTATTTTCAGATTTAGTCTTTCCTTTTAATCTGCTACTGTGAAATCTTTGTTAGTTTTGTTTTTCTTCATGTCCATTATCAATCCTCTCTAACACATATAACCTTGTAATGGCTTTGAAGACTTTCTTACAGCCTTCTATATTAAATGAGATAATTGTGACTATATAACATTGTTAAATATTATTCCTTTTTCTATTAAAAATTTGGTTTATGTTTGGTTTTGTTTTGGGTTTTATTTTGGTTTCTTATTTTTACAAAAATATGGCAATTTTTTTGAATTTCTGTCAAGTGCTTCAGTCAGTAAGTGGGCAAAAATTCTGCTTCTTATTGAACCACAGAAATTGGGTTGTTTTACATAGCACCATAAACAGAGTAGTAGATCTGTGGCCTGCTCCACGCTTGTTAGAAAGAAAATGTATTCGAAACATCAAGCATGGAAATGCTCATTTTCTATTCAATGAAAAATAATACCTGTTAAAAAATTGATGTGTAGTTTACACCAAACCTGAATTTGAATCTGATTGTCAGGATTTTCTATACTCTGATAGGATCAACACAGAATTTTTTTTTTTTTTTCCTGGAAAACATCAGATATTACATTGGTCTCTCTGGTGCAACTGGAATTGATTCTTTCGCCCATGAACTGCCTCAGTTAAGAGGCTGAAAATTCAAAGTGTCCCAAGGAAATAGCCATGCATTTCCCCAGGAAAAAATAGAGCAAAATGTAGCCATCTGGGCTGGGCTGTACTAGGGATTTGATACTTTCAATTTTCCTGCTGCCCTTCATTGGTAAGCAAAAAAAGAAGTCTAGCTGTGAGCCAAATGACACCTTTCATATAACAAAAGTATATTTTTTGTGAATACTGCTAGGCAGTGTTTTAAATCCATTTATCTAATGTAAGCAGTAATATCTAGCTTAGAAAACAGTTACTTAATTATGAAATAAAAGGATGTTAAATGCTCAGTTTCATTTAACTGTAGATCATAACTTATTTGTAAACACTCTAATGCTAGTGGTTATTACAGACTCCTCTTTGCTATGAAGTAACAGCAAAACATTTTCATGCATCTATCTTATGGTTTCCATGCAAGAGAGTGAAAAAAACATTTTTTGAATACTATATTGACACAGGATTCCTCATAAAAAGTTGCAATGCCGTAACAGGTTTAGAAAAAGTGAAAAATGTAACTGCATAGATGAATCCTAATAAATCATGTTATTTGTTATATGCTGAGATGAGATAAAAGATTTTCTGTTTTGTGACCCATTAAAGGAAACTGAAATTTTGTTGCCACAGTAGTGATATTTATAGTATTTTTTTTTACAAGGAAATGTCATCTTCAAATTTTCTTGTTCATTAAGTTTACTTTGAAGATGTGTTCTCATAAAATAATGTCAGACCCAGTCTAAAGATATTTTTTCATTTACTTCAGAAACATTTCAATAGATTGCGTTATTATTTTACATTTTACATATTTTTCACTAGAAACTTTTCTTAAAAGAAGGATTTTAAGGACTTTTTTGATCATGTTATTGCACTTCTTGTTGATGAATTAAACTGAAGGATTTCAGTGTAGGCATAAATTTGTATCACTGAGGTAGAGAAAAATCAATATATTTATAAAAATATATGTACAAAGTCCCAACTCTCTGACTAGATTTAAAAATCTGTTGTATACTGAGTTGAGTAGAAAACTTGCTCAATACAAACACAGGCAAAGACTGTAGTAGTTGGTACAAAAAATAAAATCTATGGCTCATTATGGAAAGGTGGATGGGGGTAAAATTAGAGGAAACTGAGAAATTGTATTCACATCCTAACAGAAGTTATAACAGTATGGAAATTATAGGGTAAAACGCAGCTGCTGCTCCCTGGATGGAATATGGTTGGCATGCTCAAAACCTGTTCCATGATGATTCCCTACACCCAAAATCTGCAGCCACAGGACCTGCTGAGGGGGGTGGAAAGGAGGGTGGAGCAGAGTGCAGACACCACGGCCAGGCTCTGTTGGATTCCCTGCAGGGAGGGGAACTCCATGGTGCTTTGCAGCTGATAAACTGCATAGCAGCTGCCGACCAAGAGAGATAGGGAAAGATGTCCTGCAGCTGAGCCAGAAACTGTGGCAAAATTGCTCTCCTCAGATGAACTTGGTTCATTATGGCCTAATTGTAATGTTAATGTACACCTCTGTCCTGGGTTGAAGTATATTCTGTTACCATTTTTGTGAGCTGTTGGAACCAGGTGGAGCAGTGTTTTCCTTGCCTACTCCCCCTGGGCTATCTGCTGTTAATGGGCCATCAGTGCCTGGTNTACTACTGCATTTATTTTTTTTTATTTTCTTTTATTGAATTATAATTCTGACTTGTGATTTCCCACTGGTTTGATTTCAAACTAGTACAACCTCCATCCCAAAGATATCTGCCCCCAGGGTATGACCACCCCTCACTGGGCATGTGCTCCATATTTTCTTTGATGGTATCTTTAAAATGAAGTGAGAGAATTTAACACCAATCAGTAAGGAATGTATCTATGACAAGAATCACTCAAGCTTCACCTCAACATAAAGAAATTGTATAAAAGTAAGTTGAGAATGGGGAAAATTTAGGGAAGACTCCACTATAACTGCTGGGGTGAGCTGATGAGCTGAACTTTTTTCTCCCTATAGCACACCTATTGCGTAAGAAACACTCTATGCTTGCTGAATACTTTTAGTGGGGATTAGAGCTTGCCTGTGTATTGCTTTGAATATATTTTCCTTTTTTTATTTCATTTTTATAAATGGAAGAGCATTGACCAGTCAGAATGAAGGCCTAGGTTGTGCTGTTTGCCCTATTACTTGCTGTCAGACATCTGAGATGACATCTTACTTCTTCATGTTACTTATTTCTCTCTTCCATACTAGTTTAGATTGTCTGTTTAAGTCCTTTGGCTCTTTAGGGGAGGTGAAGTGTGAAATCTAATTACATAACTCCAAACCAAGCCATCTGAAATCAGAGAGATTGCTGACAGACACATTGTCATGTTCACAGCTATGTGAATCCTTGCAGGTTAAGTCTGAAAGGCCTATGGGCTTCTTCTACGAGTGGATCTTGTCAGTCCGAGCATCCTGTTTCCCCGTGTGGGATAGATGCCCACACTGCCCTAACTTTGCCACCTGGATTTACCTACCTCAGCACAAGTCTTATGAAGAGCAGCTGAGGGAACTGAGGTTGTTTAGCCTGAAGAAAAGGAGGCTGAGGGGAGATATTACTGCTCTCTACAACTGCCTTAAAGGAGGCTGTAGCCTGGTGGATGTTGATGTTTTCTCTCATGTAACAAGCAGTAAAACAAGAAAAATTGACCTCAGTTTGTGCCAGGGGAGGTTTAGTTGGATCTTAGGAAAAATTTCTTCATTGAAAGGTGGTCCTGCCCAGGGAAGTGTTGGAATTACTGTCCCTGCAACTGTTCAAAAGGAGTGTAGATGTGGTGCTTAGGGACATGGCTTACTGGTGGACCTGGCAGTGCTGGGTTAACAGTTGTACACAGTAATCTTAAAGGTATTTTCCAAAGTTAATGATTCTATTATTCCATGTCCATTCCTTTGGTAAATACCAAATCCATTGAACATGTTCTGCTACATATATTGATTGTCTGTCAAGACTATCTAGCTATCAGACGAAGTGTACTTGGCTGAACACTTGTCAATAAGCAGCCTCAAGACAAATGTGGGAATGCTGCTTTATGGATGGCATATCACACACGGTTAGGCCAATGCAGCAGCCTCCCCAGCACGCTGTTGCTAACTGCATTCGACTGGAGCAAGCCTGGTTTTCTGAAAGTTTTTGCCTCTGTGTGAGATAAAATCCGCTTTCCCTCGGCCTTATTGGAATCTTAACTTGCTCCAACCCCCTGCACCATAAGGAATGAGATGAGGAAGCAGCTGCCTAAGACATTCTGCCTCTCTTTAACCTCCTGCTTTTTGAATGTTTCAGTGTCTGAAGACTCTTTCCCTGCCCAACATTTTCTTTGTCTGCATTGAACTTCTGGCCCCTCCATGTGAAAATCAATGCTTACAGCGGGCAAGTACAGAATAAAAAAAATCAGAGACATTCACTTTTCTTGCATTTTTCCTGTTAGGGCACAATGTAAATGAATGGACAAGTTTCAGGATATAAACCGTTTCATATAAATAGTAGCTGATCTGTTTATAAGCTTGTTGAATCCTAGCTCTAATTAACTGCACCTAGAAATACAAGATAAAAAATGTTGTGTTGCACATGCTAATCGAGACCTATTTACATTTGCATAAAATATAGCATTATCATTTCTTCCAACATAGTGAGGCAGATGACTTAGGAAAAGAAAAAAAGAATTCTGGTGGGCAGGTGTTAACAGGAGCAGTCAAGAAAAAAACAAACAGACAGACAAACAAACACCATAGAAGTTTTTTGGGTTTTTTTTTAGTAACTGCCCTTGTTAACACCTGCTAAGTGATGCTGTAGAAAGCAAATGATTTCCCCATCCCTGGAGCTGAACTCTGAATAGAAACTTGTTGTTTTTAGGCACGAGGTGACAATTTTCTTGTCCCTTCTGGTGCTGCAAAACATGTAAATGAAATTTTTAGTGAAAGAAAAAAGCCCCAAACTACTAGACATGACCTCTCTAAAGATTAGACTCCCATATCCTGATGCTGACATGTTAATGATAAAACTCAGATTCCTTGGAGCATTACATCCTTTTTATATATCACATGGATATGAATGTCTGGATTTGTGAGCAAAGAGTTAAAAGTTTGTCTTTAGCAGAAAAACAGTGTATTTTTTAATGTCTCTACACATCTGTTATTCCTCTGGCAAAGAAGAACCTAAATAACTGAATCTATTGCACTCTGAGCATTAAATTCAATAGGTTTTTGTAGTTATGAGAAGAAACAGGCCTTTGTTAAACCTTATTGTGTGGATTTCTCAGGCAAAGAGAATATAAAGTGCATTTTTATGTATTAATTTTTAAGAAAAATACCCCGTATTTTTACTTTTGAAATTTCCCAATAAACATAACAGGCATTCACTCCATTTCAGATTGCACTTTGTGGAGATATTAGCCATTTTAGTGATGTTTTGAAAGCTCTAAAATTTGTTACACTGCAATGATAATAAAAAAAAGCTTTAAAAGCTTTTTTCATATGATAAAATCTTCAGCAAAACACATCTCTTTCTTCCTCATCCTCTTCAAACAGTCATTTGGTGTTTTTCATCTTTCTTTTCTCAATTCTGATTTAACACTGAGTTGTCTGATGGTGCCTTTAGTGTATACTAACAAAAACCAAGTATGTAATTTGTGTTTCCATTTAAAAATGCATTCTTTAAAATTAATTTATGGATTTTATAGCTTACCAGATAAAAAGTTGATTGAATAAAACAGTACCAAATTAAAGCACTGTCCTAAAAATGGGTGTTCTCCTATGCCCACCTGAGAAGCAGTTCAATGGACTCCTCAGGAGCAGGATGGTGGAAAAATCAGGTGATTGCTGTAATTTTCTTAGCTTTGTCTACATTATGTTTACAAAAGCACTATAAGAACCTACATTAAAAAGAAAATATCTGTTTAATATGTGGCATGATTCTATTCTCTGTTTCATAGCTATATTTTCCACTGGGTTGATTAGATGTTCATCTTTTCTCTCTAGTTTTCAATCCTTCATCATTTAATGAGGACTTAAAGATGAGAAAGAACAAGCCTGGAGAGCAATAAGTGAGTTCCAAACCAAAAATCATACCAACTTCTGAACTTTTCTGATATTTCTGTCTGTGCTAAGAGAAAATGACTTTGGTTCCTGAGATGAAGAATTTTTTCTATATACAAGCTGTGAATTCCATGAGTTTGGACCAATCCAACTTGGATAAAGGATTCTGTTCAAAATTAAATAATCCTCTTTTAAAAGTCTATTTGTAGTTCATTTATGTGAGCAGGTTTTCTAAGTTTCCAGCATAGTCATTTTTGATTAGCCATCACAGGTAATTTGTAAATGAGTTTTCCAGGCACTAAGTGGCACTAGGTGGGCACTAATCCTCTGCTTCGTAATTGCCTACCAGTGTCCAAGCACACAAGCACATCAGGGATAAGTATCTGTGATCTTGGAGAGAATCTTGGAGAGTGTCTTGGAGATCTGAATCCCAAGAGAAAGCAGTTGGAGGCTTCTAGTTATCCCCCATAGCTAGGTATTTATATGTTGGAATATTAATCACTTTCTCATGTCTCATCTAAGGTGGACTGGAGTACTCTCAGGGTTCTGCTGTCGGTACAGGCCAGGAATTAAATTCACTTTCCTTATGTAAATGTTTAAGGCAGATTTGTTTGACTTGGAACTACGATTTTAGAAGGGCACTGGTCTTCCCTAGGATCTGTGCTGCTAGGATTTTTAACTCCATGAGGAAGTTTTAGATATTTTGAGCTCTTTTCTTAGCGTATTTTAATACCTGCTGCATGCTTTTTACACCAGCAAAAAAAGGAAAGCCATCCATAAAACAACATTAGTGAAGGTATTTGAGAAAGGCTATTAACTACTGAATAAATCTGGAACAGGAGGCTTGGGGAACACTTGCAGGGCACTAGTTGCTGAACAGGGAAGGACAGATGCCATCTGATTGATTTGTAAGTTTTATTGTAGAAGACTAGTGCAAATGAATGAAATGTTCCCAATAAGGGAGAGCAAAGCATTTTCTTGGATTCCTACTCCAAAAGTTAAAATCACAGACCCCTATAGGAAACACAAGGGTGTTGGTAAGAGGAGAAATGCACTTTCAGTATCATAGAGGCCTGTACAACCAGTGTCCAGATGAGTGAGCATCAGGGTGGTCTGACAAGACTGCACTAAAATTGCAGCAGTTCTGAAAGGTCTCTTTCAGTGTCTGCATGGATAATTGTTTAATTTGACTCATTCGCCCCCTTATCACTGTATATTTTACTTGCTCTGAGAACCTTTCATCTTTCTTAACAGATAAAATCCATCTGATCCGAAGTGAGCTGTCCTTTTCTGAGGAAATAAGATTGGATTTCCTTGGCTGAATTTCAGTGAGGAGTCTACCAAGAGCATATGCTCATATATGAACAGTGTATAACAATCTGTTAGCTTGAAGAGTGTGCTGTAGGTATTTTTACAGAATATTACAATTTTAATTACTCTGGAGCCTGACTTGCCTGTGCAGAAACAAGTAATCAATGTAATTTTGCTGCTGAATCTTACTTTTTATACAGTAAAAACCTTGTTGGAAGGCTCATACTGACTCATCTGCTGAAAAAAAATAGGTAGGTGTGGCCAGTTTAGGGTTTGTGGGAGTCTAGGGTGCCTCCGAACATGGTAAAATGACAATCTGTGAAATTCAGCAGGGAATTTTCAGGGATCATTACAATGATTCAAACATAGCTTGTGTGTGTAGCTGCTTTTCCACCCCCTTTCCTTGAAAGATAAGATTCAGGATTTAGTGTTTCTGAATAAACTTGCATAAAGTGAAATAATAATATGTATATTGTCCTTCTGTGTTTTTCCCTGTTCCTTTCTGTCTTTGTTTTTTGTTGGGGTTTTTTGAGGTTGTGTTGTTGTTTTTGTTGTTGTGGTGGTGGTGGTGGGTTTTTTTTTTTTTTTTATTTAGTGGGTTTTTTATGGGACTCATTTTAATAAATTGTCCTCTTTCACAGGTTTTTTGCAAACTCCTGGAAAGGCCACTCCAAGTGATGAGCAGAGACAGAGCTGATAAGCTGGTGCCTTATAAGTGGGCTGAGAATACAGGGCATGAGAGCAAACTGAAGAGTTTCGCTTAAGAGAACTCTGGGGACAAAAACTGCCACTTGGAGAGGGTTCCCACAGCATCTCATTGCCATCCCAATGAGTGATACAGGTTACTGAAAGGCACAGGCCGAAGAGCAAACTGAGATCTGATAGCAAATGCTTTCAAATGATGTGTGATGCTGATACCTTGAAATGAAGGGATGACAGGTTCAGAAGTCATGTGAGGGAAAAACCCACTCCCATTATGAACAGCTGGGTGGCTGTTGAGGCTGTGAGGCCTGGAACACACTGACACAGCAATACTGGGATGCTTAATCCACCCATCTCTGGGTTCCCCCACTGGAGAGGTAGATAACCTGCTCCACACCCATCCCAAACCCACTGACTCAGACACAGGGTGAACCTGCTTCAGGGTTAGACTAGAGGGTTTGGTTTTGTGTCCTAGAAGAGTTCTCATGGTAGGCCCCCCATACACCACCTTCACAGCATTTCACTCCTAAGGGTCCATTTCCCCTTCTTGGCCTTCCTTTTCACCATTCTTCTATCTACATTTCACCTCCTGTTTTCCCCCAGCTAAACAGCTGAACCCATAACTTTTTTCTCAGTTAGTACTAGTTTTGATAACAAACATGTTATTTCTCCCATTTGCTCATCAGTCTTGGCATTATGTGGTACTGCGGATGGTTACCTGGGTGCTGTTTGCCTTACACTGTACTCCCACAGACATCCCCTCCAATTATCTGTGAAGTTTGGTGTTTTTTCACATACCTCCCACATAACCACCTGTGAGATTCAGCCACCTCTCACAACTCTAACCTTTGCCTGCTTCCTACACAGGTACTTATTGTAGCAGCTTCTGCTGTCCTGTCCAGCAGGTTTTTGCTTCCTGCTTCATCACTTATTCTGAGCCAGGTCCTCCTCATCATCCACGTGCAGTCTTGACAGCATGTCCACAGTGACTGATGTGGGCTGTCCTGCTCCAGCCCATCTCCCATCGCTTGAAGAAGGCATGAAGAGCTGGGATGGTGTCTTGCTGAATCCTGCAGAAAATTTCTTCCACTTCAGCCCCCAGGTTAAGCACATATCCTTGCAAAGGGATTGGTGTTCGGAAAGCTATGCCATCACCTCCTTAGGTTAAGGATGCAATTTTAAGGCAACTTTTAATATCAATGGCCATCTTAGTACTTGACTTCCCAGGTGATTGGTTGTGATGGGTTTGTAACCTTCATCTCTGCTGAAGGCTGGACTCCAAAATCTTCCACTCATCTCCCTGTGATTGAGGCTCTGAATTTCTGCTGTTCCCTGCAGTTGCTCACATCTTGAAGACAGAAGGGCCTCAAACAATGTCTTCCACATATTTATGATGAGACTTTGTATCACTGAAAGCTGTCAGGCTGCACAGTGAAAAAAACAGGCGTGTAAAATACAGTAAATTTAGTTCTATTCCTACTTTACAGCAATAAGTAAAAAGGCAGAAGGTATGTATTTATGACTGATATCAGTACATTTACCAAAACAGGACAGATTTATCTGAATTTAAGAATCCCCAGACACTGCCCACTCATTGCTTCTGCTTGCACAGGCCTCCTGTGAAATATAAATAAACATATCACTCAGGCTGGTATTCTCAGGTGAACATCTTTCAATAACTTGCATGCTCTTGAAACAAACTTTTCCTTAATACTGTAGAAAACTGAGATAGTTGAGTGAATAATATGTTCTCCTTAACAATTAGACAAGAGCTATATAGTGAAATTAGGGTGAGGTGACAAAAATATATTCAATGGTGAAAGAGATCCTCCCTTGCTATGGTGAAGGAGATTCTCCCTTGCTATGGTCTTCTACTGCAGCAGTGCTGGTGAGAAGCTCTGTGGCAGGTCAATGACATGGACATTTATAATGATTTACCTTTAATAACTCTGATATACTCTTACAGGGTTTTTGTCTCAACAGTTTAATTTTTAAGGAATGATGGCTAAATAAATATTGCTGCGGAATGATGGCTAAATAAACATTGCTACATCACTTATTATATCTTGTCTTTTTCTAGCTTCTTTTAGTGCACTCTTCTGTGCTTTAGAGAAAGATTCCAGCATCTCTAGTATTCTTGACAGATAAAATATAAGCACTCAGTAAAGATAACTCTGAATCTCCAGAGCATTCAAACATCTGGCACCAGGATGACTCATTCAAGGAGTGCTGTATCCCTAAATCAAATCACACAACCTGTCATTTTTGACATTAAGAAATTAGAGAGTGTTCAAAGGAGGGCCACAAGGATACAGAAGGGTCTGGAGAAAAGCTCTTTGTGGGGCAACTGAGGTCACTTGTTCTGTTCAGCCTGGAGGAGATGGAAGGGAGACCTCATCGTGGTCTTCATCATCCTCACAAGGGGAAGCAGAGGGGCAGACATTGATCTCTTCACTCTTGTGATCAGTGACAGGACTTGAGGAAACAGCATGAAGCTGAGTCAGGGAAGGTTTAGGTTGGATATCAGGAAAAGGTTCTGTCCCTAGAGGGTGGTTGGGCACTGGAACAGGCTCCCCAGGGAAGTGTTCACAGCACCAGCCTGGCAGAGATCAAGAAGGGTTTGGACAATGCTCTCAGGCACATGGTGTGACTCTTGGGGTGTCCTGTGCAGGGCCAGGAGTTGGACTTGATGATCCTGATGGGTGCCTTCCAACTCAGCACATTCTGTGATTCTGTGATTCAATTAAAACGGCTCAAGATAATTGTGTGAGAAAAACTCCACCAGTTATGCCAAAATTATCTAACCCACAGATTTTCACAAAAAAACCAGTCATCTACCTGTCTCATCTGTTTGACAGGGAACTCCACACAGAACATGAGACATGAAACCTTCCCCTTCACCACTGACTGAGCACCCCACACCCAACCTTTCAGGATGGCTCACCAGCCCTATGGCTGGACTTAATCCTACATTTTCTTGTTCCCAGCTTATTCTCATGTATTGACACACACTTCCTTGAGAGTAGTCGGACAAATCTACTCTTTAAAACTCTGCATCCTTCTTAGCCTATAAATACATCAGAAGAAGTAGCGTAACAGAAATAAATAAATTGCTCCCTGTGCTCACTGAAGATAGGGCAAAAAAAGCAATAGGCTTATAATGTAGCAAATACTTAGGATTCTGACAGGCTTGTGGCAGAAGATTAAAATCAGACCTCTAATTTTCATTTGGCTTAATACACAGTGATAAATCAGCAGGTGATGTCTTGTGGTATTAGACATCCCTGCATTAATGGACAGGGGAAGAGACAAACACTTTAGCACTTTAACAGCTTCATCTTCCCGATTTTGGCTGCTAAGAGAAATCTACCACGACCCTTAGTTTAAGAATTAAAGTAAGACTTAGCATTAAATACAGCCAAAATTTGGAATAATCTGTGAAAGATATTTACAGAAAACATATATTAAGCCTCTGTAAGAAACAGCTTAGGTAAACACCAATTAGAAATCCTTGATCCTGCATGTGATACAGGTGGAGGAAGACTGGATTTGACTCAGTTAATTCGTGGTCACCCTTCCCTTCTTCTCCCTGTGATTTTGTGAGCAAATAATGTAATTCTGAAAAATTATCGTGTATCACCTTTGCAATCAGAGATCTGCACCATTTTTTGAGCAGCAAACAGAAGCCAGTACAATCTGACTGTTTAAGCAAGGGAAAGGACTCTTTCCCTAACTTTAGCAGGTTTTTGGTTGGTTAGATCAGCTTCAAACATGTGGAAGTTTATTTCACACTTTAAAAGTAAAGGGTTCCTTTAGGGTGCATCTGCATGACAAAAGTCAAATATTATGAGGTAAACTTTAATATTGATATCCCCAATAATCAATCCAGGTTTTTCATTCCTGATACATTTTCCATGGCCAGGAAAAAAAAAAAAAAAAAGTACTTCCTATTCAATATGGAATTGAAAAGCACTTTGACTTCTTATTTTGAGTCCTTCAGTTTTGAAGCACACTGAAAACTGAAGTGAAGCATTCAAAATTGTTGAATGACTTATGAGAAAATACCTCTCTGAGTTTTTTGAGGTTTCATTGAAGTATTCCCACTTGTTCGTACTGACTTGTTTTCTAGGAACAGCATTAGTGATCATCAGTCTCCTAAGTCAAGGTATCTTTTAAAATTTTGAAGCATTTAAAGAATTATGTTTCAATCTCTTATTGGCATTTTTGGAAATCTTTTTGAGAAAACAGCACTTTGTTTTGAATTTTACAAAATTTTGAGAAATTAAAGAAGTGAAATAAGTGATGTAAAAGTAATTGACACTTTTAATTTAAAATTTGAAGAATTTATTCTTTATACTAATTCCATATGTAGTTATTTTGTTATCAATTTGGAAGGGTAAAATTAATCTACATTTTGTTCCAATTTCAGTTGTGAACATCCATACCTTCCTTTTGTCCTTTCATTCCAAGATTCTTTATATTAAAATATGAAAATACTAACTCAAAAGTTTTTACCAAATTAATTTTAAGAAAGGATAAGTTTATGTTTTTATTGAACTCAAAAAAGACAAGATGTTGTTTCTTGTGTATCTAACCTTATCTAATAAAATTTTCAAGATCCAAAACTTTGCAGTAAAAGTATTCAAAATTAATTTTAAGTTAAGCTTTTTTAGGACTATTTTTTTTCTGTCTAAATAATTACATGACTTTTTGTATTAAAAATTTTTAACGAGAGAAAAAAAACCCAGAAAAATGTGTCTCACTTTTCTGCCTAGAATTATTATATATATATAACTTATTAATAAAGTATTGCTATTTTATTCAGTGCTATTCAAAGGGCCATATAAATAATGCCATTATTTCAGTGGTTCCAAACAGCTAATCTAGGAGTAAAACAATTGGTGACCAATGAGACACCATAACAAGTGAAGAATGAACTCTCAAATTGAACAATCAATCAGTAACCACAGGGGTGAAAATTGCTACTTCAAGTGTTATTGTAGTATTGTTCTGCGTGAAATAGATTTTACATAAACTGAGGTTAGTTCACTATGCAGCATATGAAGAATCAGGCCAGATTGGTAAATGGCTTTGCTATTAAAAGTTTAACTATCTATATATCTAATGATATAATTTTGTTCATAACAACCTCACATGTAGCTGTAAACAGGAATTTTTAAAATAAATATATTGCTGGTTGACGATGGTTTTTAGATTTTTGTTTGTTTTCCATACTTAGTTTTAAATCCTAATTTCTAGATCGAGGGCAGACAGGTAGTTCTAGAGGTCTTATACAAGAGGAACTCTTCTGCTTTGCCTACTCACAATTACCAACATGTCACCAACAAAATATTTGCCACACTTTTATGTGTGTGTGATTGTATTTATATGTATATATCTATCTATATATATACACTATGCATAGTATATTTAGGTTTGTTTGTAGCCTTGTTTGGGAAAGCACCAAGTTTTATTTTCATAGCTGTTTAAATGGATACTGTAGGCAGGAGATAAAGGGCTTGCCAAGCTGATATGCTTCAAATCAGTGTATTTATTGCCAATGCTATTAAGGCAAATAGTGGAGTACAAGCTGAAAACAAAACATTAAAAGGAATCTTCACAGATAAACCCCATTTCTGTGAAATTATCACATAATTAATAATTATCTAAATGTACAATTTGGTTTGTGACTTATGCAAAGTAGTTCTTCCTGACATTTCAGTTTATTATTTCAGCCTGAGTTTCTCTGCTGAAATTTGGGGTTGTGTATTTCTATGGCAACCCTGGAGGAGGGAAGGGAAGGGTGCCCAGGGAAAAGAAAGGAAGGATGCTACAAGAAGGAAAACAACATGAAACTGAGAAAAATGGCCAATGGAAACAAAGAAATAAAAGAGGAATTGCAACAGCTTTTAGAGGAGACTAGACCCATGCAAAAAACCCAAACCATGGTCAAATATGGAAAAAAAAAAATTGAAAGCATATTTTGAATGAAAGCTCTGAATGCCCTTATTCTGGATAAGCCATTCTTTTTATTATCAAAATACATTTAATCTGGGGATAGTAGAAGAAGAGGTAGGGAAAGATGCTGGGCTTAACAGGTAATTTTAAGCAACCTAAGTCAATATCTATGCTCCCTGTGTAGTTTGCAAAGAATTGAAAGATTTATCTGACTATACACCAAACTAAGGCACCTAGGTTTTGAGTATTGTCCTATATAGCTAAGGGAGATACAGTTGGCTCTAAAAGGTGTTTTTGTCCTATCAGTTGTGTCCATTTCCCAACACTTATTGTAAGAGGTGACTGGTTCTTAATTCGGGTACGTGAGTCAGGCACTTAAAATTGCCCCCTTTTTTTTTTTTTTTTTCTTTTATGCAAGTGGGAAATAATAATCTTGTGTCACTATCTGAATGAATCAATTTGTTAGTAACATCTATCTACCACATTTAAATAATTTAAGCATCCAAACTTTATAATATATGTTGATGTAATTTAGGGTGGGGAAAGTGAAAGAATTTTTGGAGATACCTACAGAGTTTTTGATTTAGAACAAGCTGTCCAATTCGGAGCACAGAAGTAGTTAGGATAAATGTAGAATCTCAGCATGGTACCAGATATTTAAAACTCACTGGCTGCTTAAAAAGGAAAGAGAATCTCCACAAGAGCAAATTCTCTCTTTTCAATCCCCTTGTTACATAGTTAATGTCAGATAGAGGCTGATTTTGACACACTGTGACACACGGAGTTAAATGAAATTGTGCACTTCTGTATATATGCCATCACAGCTCATCACCTACATATTATTTTATAGATGTAGATATAGATGTTCATGAGGCATTAGGATAATAGAAGCCAAGTACTTGACAAAATTTTAAAAGAGAGAATAAATAATTGTTTTAAAAATTAACTATCTTGTATATGTTCTAACCTGGTTAATTTTACCCTTTTCTTTCCATGACTATTACAGAAATTTGGATATTTATATTTTTCTGCTGGATGTAGGAGATCATCAGGCAATGTCACACATGTGGCTCCCAAGGAGTGTTAAACAAAAACACTCCCAAACAAGAGGAATTCTAACATTAATGCCCCTGTCATAAGTATCAGACAACCCTTTCTGGTCCTCTATCTTTTCAGATTTTTCCCAATGAATAATTTAAATGAAGCTGTTTTTCCACTGCTAATTAAGTCAACTAGTGCTGTTTTGCTTTTCAGAAAGAGTGAACTTCATGTTTTGAAAGCAATGAAGACTCTGGCAGAGTCCACCTTCTTCCTGATACCAAAGTCATTGCTTATGTGAATAAATGCTGTGTTAAAATGGGTGAAGAGGTGGAATCAGGTCGTAAATCACTGTCATCCATCAACACCAGTGCCTGACTACTTGTCTTTTCACTATCTTGTGTATAAAATCTCAATGACATATGAGGTAGGGTGGAAGGGAAGAAGAGTGCCTTAAACAGTTCTCTATATTACCTGTTTCATGAGAAAAGAAAAGGGTGGAAAATAGAGACAAATGCATTCCAAAGCTATTTAGAACAGCTTTTTCAATAAATAAATAAATAGAATCCTAAAAGTATATATACCTTAAGTGCTCATCTTAATTTTTCTTTTCATCAGACACAAAAGGAGATTAATATTTTCTGCTTTAATGACTTCTATGGAAAAAAAATAAAGTAAGCCTTCCAAGAAAAAAATACGGTTTGCATATCTCCTTTAAAACAGATTAAAAAATGTCTACTGAATATGAATGAATCTCATATCACCCACTACTCCACAAAATCAGTATGGATCATTGTGAAAAAAAGCATTCAAGTGTGTTAAGAACACTTGGTCACTAGAGAAAGAGAATGTACAGAACCATAGATACCATCTCTTCTAATCAAGTCCTTAAGTAAAAAAGTAATGTATTAAATTCTGTTCTTTTCACAGACTTCTACAAGACAAAAAAAAAAAGAAATCCTGGTTGCTTCTCCATTCTGGAACAGAAAAAGGAACAGAAAAGCCAAAACAAAAAGCAGACATAATGAAATCTTCAGGTATCAAATTTCTGAAGTCTAGTTTTATTAAAAGAAATGTATCATAATCATGTCTGGAGTATGGCCTGGCTGTCTGTCACATCGCCACCTCTGTGGAGGTGAAGTGCCACGTGCTTTCATGTCCTCTTGCTCCCTTTCTCATGTGCACTTGACCTGCTGCAACCCATGAGTTCCACGGTAATTGACACTGCCTGTAAGAGAGGAGCAGGAACACAAGTCAGAGCTTCCCAGCTGATGCTCTCTCAGTCACTAATGGTTTGATAGGTCAGGCTACTGGACTTTTGAATCCTACAATCCCAGACTCAAAGGGAGGTCGCTGGATGCTACATCCCTTCTGCAGCTACCCAGTGTTAGCAGCTCTGCACTTCGTTTCTGGAATGTGGTATTTGATGCATCACACATGGCAGATGACTGCATTAGTGTCCACGACACATCAAGGGAATGAAATCTAGCATGCACTGATAGAGGTGGTAGCAGCTTAGAAATATGTAGGCTTTTTATTCACTCAGAATTTTTGTGTTACTTAGAAGCTGATATGAAGGCTCAGAAAGAAATCTCTGTATGCAGCTTGAAACCTCTTAAACTTTAAAATGGATGTTGTTCTTCTTTTTTGGGTTTTTTGTTTGGCTTTTGAGGGGTTTTTTTGGTTGGTTGGTTTTGATGTCGTTATGCATCCATCAGAAAAGATGAAAAAAATACATGGAGATGAGAATCAGCTTTTTATTTAAAATTAAAACATTGCTTCATATTCACTTTGTGGATTTTATTTTCAAGCAAATATTCTGAGCCATATCAGGTGGAACTTTTTTTGTTTTCTGTTGCTAAGAATTGCAACAAAGTACAAAGTACTAAGCATTTTTTTTAAAGGCGTATTTTTGAATTCCCAATACCTATGAAAATGAAAAGCTTTATAACATAGTCTCTGTAGGCTTTGTATCTACTCAGGCGTTTATGTCACAAGCACTTTCATATGAGTAACGAGAAGAGTTTTTAATTAACCCACCATACACACTCTAGTTCTGCACTCTGTACACTTATGCTTTTTGGAGTATACCCAATTTAAATGGTATGTTCCTGTCTCTCTAAAACAATTAGCTATTTTTAGATGCTTTCAGGTTACAGAACTTCCTGCTTTCACTGATCACAAACTTACATTTCTGGAGTGAAACACAAGCACTGTTCAATGGAGCATAAGCTACTCTCCATCCTGCACCACACCACAAATTACCCACCAGGGCAAAACAGCAGTGCAAAGAACATGTAAGGCAGAAAGTGAAGGATGCAGTTCTGTTGATAACATTTTGGTGGAATACCGGCACTCAAAATAAAATACATACTGAGTTCAACAGTGACTCATACACTTGAAAGTGAATAGGAAATTTGGGTAGGCAGAAAGTAATGATTGAGGTGAGAATTTTACAAGAGGAAGGAACTTTACTGTCAAGCCCCACTTAGGGTCTGAAAAGGCTTTGAAAAGTTGTGTGAATTATGAGATTAAATTATATTCTTCCACATTTTTGGTTAATAGGCAAGAAAGGTGATTAGCATCCTGTTGCTTTTTTCTAGTTGTAGAAATTCACAATTTCACCAAGTAGCAAGATAGAAAATCCTAGCAGGAGAAATAGAAAATAAAAGACTGATTCCCGGACTGTGGTCAATTCGTACGAAGTTGATGGAACCTGATACCACACAAACAGATCGCAGAGCATCAAGAACTCCATGATTAAAGACAAACTAGCAGGTGGCTCATCTCTGTACTAACTATGATTCATAACAACAGCTTATGACCAACAGTATTCAGGCCACACCATATCAGAGGTCACTATATTGTTCTTTCACCAGGGTCTTGATATGTCACTTAAGTTTGCAGCATTCACTCCTCTTTCCCTCAAAACACAGGGGAGTGATTTGTTCTTCACCATCTTCTCAAGCATAAATTCCTGGTATGTGTC
>VZTN01034434.1:0-18670 GCA_013400515.1 Erpornis zantholeuca | reverse complement strand
CCACCCAGCGCCCGGGGGCTGCGGCGGCGTCCCCCGCGCACGGACGTGTCGTGCTGGGTCGGGATGGCGCGGCGCTGCTCCAGTGCCGCCCAGAATTCGGAGAGGTCTTCGCCGAAATTGTTTCCTCGGCTAATCAGCTGGATTCCTGCTGATGGGGCAAAGTGTGACTAGCGCACGGGCTGCCTCTCGATGCAGAGGCATGGCTTGTAAAAGAGCAGAATTTAAATGAAGTAGAAATCTGCGAGGATAAACGAGTTTACACAATTCAACAAGGATTTGTCTTGCCTTAATATTCTGGTCCTCATTTTCCATTAAAAGGCTTGCTAGTTATCCTAGCACTATGTCAGTAAATAGCAATTCTGCATGGCAGGAAAGCATTTACCAGAAGTAACCCTTGAGAAGAAACTTCTATCAGCTTCAGGAAGACCAGAACTTTTCCTGACTCCCATATCTATCTATCTATCTATCTATCTATCTATCTATCTATCTATCTATCTATCTTTCTTTCTCAGAATGGTCTAAGAATGAATTAGTGTTTCTTCAGTGGCACCGAGAATATACAGCATCATATAACAGCTAAGAACCAACCATCCATATATCCATGGAAGCTAAGTACAGTACTGCAGTGGTTACCAGTCTCTTGCTGTTCCCACTGATCCTTTTCAAACTTAACTTCATCTTTCTGGAAAGAGTCTAGCAGCTGCTCAGAGAAAAGTAAATTCATCCTAAGACAGACAAATAAAATCAGGGCAAAGACAGTAAGTAGCAGGAGGAGTTACTATAGCTCAGTCTTCTCCTTTGAAGGGGCACTTGAGAGGGCAGGTGTTTTACTATTTGCATCTTTTTTGAGTCATGGAAGAGCCACCCAAGTACACTGCCAGAGCACTCTGATGAGAGAGCAAATTCATTGCAACAGTGAGGAGAAGAGGATTTTTTTTTTTATTTCCCAACATTTTTGGCACCTACACAATACCACATATCCAGGTTGAACAAGGGAGAACTAGGTTCTAAAGTAAGTCTAGAAGTCTTACTGCATGTGTGTAGTTGCATGGACAGGAGGGGGAACATATGAGATCACATCCACTGTATCTGACTTGCCTCCTTACACTGAGAAACAGGGCTGAGCAAAAGCTAGACCTTGTCAGATCTTCTTAGGCACATTCTGAGAAAGTCTCTGTATATTTATATGCTGTAATAATTACAAGCATAGAAGCAAGAAGGAAATGCTGAGGTCCTTGCCAGCTTCGTTCATATTCATTGAGAAAACACATGGATCCTCCCCAAGTCACAGATGTTCAATATGAAAATGCCTAAATTCCATTGAATCACAGCAAGTTTGGAAAAACAGCCATGTCCCATGCAGCCCATGCTGTCACTGAGAAAACATGTGAATCATGTTCAGTCAGGGACATTCACTGAAAAACTAAACAAAACCTGCTGTTGACATGGTCATGTAGTGCCTAAAGAGCAAAATTCTGTACTCAGATACAGCAAGCATGAAGACAGCAGGGGGAAAATAAGACTGATGTAGTTATCTGGTTCTGGCAGTATTCATGTATTTTGTGAAACCAGGGCACTTTAACAGTTTTATATGAAGTAAAGTCATGTGAAAGCACTGCCCAACTACAGCATGTTTCCAGAGTTACAACTTCGGGACACTATAGATGTTTTGCCTACTGTGAGCATGAGCTGTCCCTCCTAAGTGTTTCTCCACCTTCTTTGTGTTTCTGCCTTCTCTGAGTCTATTCTTTCTACCATTCCTTTCTTAAACGTTTTCTATTCCTCTCTTTTGCCATGTTCATGACCTCATTCTTTTCTTCCACAAATCACAAACAGAAGTTTCTAAGTCTTGAGGAGATCTTTGCCATCTCCTGGATATATTTAGCTACCCCTGCTGTTCCCCATTTTCTCAGTGACATGCTGACCTACACAAAAAAGAGAAGTGACATTTGTAAGACATGGAGGGAAGCTGCCACAATGACATCCCAAAGGAAGCAAGGTGTTAAAGTGCACTAGCCACCTCCTACATCTTCAACAGATCACTCTCATAGTGAAGATACTTGCCAGCTCCTCAGATCTACCAAATCTTCCAGTGTAAAAAGGGGCCAGGAGGATAAGCATGTTGTTTGAAGATGAGGAATGTTGGTTAGAGTACACAAAATGCCTGATCATTCAAGTTTAGAAAGGATTGTCTCTGAGCCAGCCTGCTCAGTTAGATAGCAGAAAGTTACTTCTCCTGCTGTTCTTCCCTTCCTTTCCTGGAGATGGCCACCTCTGAATTTGTAGCCAGGTGAAGAGCATAGGAACCCACTTTCAAATCACTGAAATTTAGAACCCTGTTTCTTCAGGCAACCCTACATGAGCATCCCTCTAATCCACTATGCAAGGCAGTGAATTCTGGTGCTTCCAGAGCAGCTCTGCATGCCAAATGCAGCTGTCCTGTCGTAGGGACCTAACTTCCAGGAAAGAAGCAAGGAAGGAAGCTGGAAGGTAATAGCTCTATCAGCTGCTCAAATTTAATCAGCCCATATTTTCAAATCACAATTTACTACATCTTAATCCTCCTTGGATTAACTGGAAATTCTTCTCACTTCAAGGAGAATTAAACTATAGCAAACTAAAGCTAGGCATGACACTAAAGCACAAAAGATCGCTGAAAGATAGTGTTGTTACAACCATGAAGGTCTATCTGTAACAGAGTTAATTCCACCTACAAACATTGCCTCCCCCACACAACAGCTGTGGCAGCTGAAGATGTGATCCTCCCATGCTGAAGACATGGCTGAGGTGGTAAAGCAGCATGACCACTTCCTTTTCTGCAGCTTGCTTGCTCACTGCAAACTATCTTCAGCAGCAGCAGCAGTTTAAGCCAAACCACCTGACTCGGGGCTGACGCAGGGCAGAGGGAGCGCTGCAGGATCCATTCCAGCACTCATTAGATGGGCGGTAGCAGCCAGCTGAGGGCAGAGCGTGGCTGAACTGCTCCAGACAGAACTGATTCAAATAAAATAAAACCTGAAACATTTTCCATGAAGTTATTTCCTGCTGTTTGAAGACAGCATGGTCTCAGCTGCTTGTTACCGCCTTTCAGCCAGTGGGTACCATGCTCCCATTTCTGCCTACCAGGTGGTGTTCCCTGATCCTCTATGGGTTTAGTATAAGGACAGAGATTAGTTTAAGCAATGCTGAAACAATGATTTCCATTAACCCCAGTGATTGTTTTTTCTATGCTGGGTTATGGAACACCCATATAAATTAGCTTTCTGGCAAAATTGTGGTGTGAGGAAGCACTGATATCTTCAGCTATTGCAGCTGGATCTAAGAAAGGACATCTGTCTCCAGCCTCGCTGGCTGGGGTCACTGTGGATATTCAGCCTGTAATATGTGATATATGGAGAAAGCATTAACTTTGCAGATCATCAGGTGTTTCATTATTTATAGTTCCCCAAGCACACATATATCGATTTCAACAACACCTCCTTGAAGGAGTGTCAGCTGCACAAAAGATTTGCTGGTGACCACATGGAGGCTGGTCACAGTTACTGTAATAAAAAGGTATGTAGGGACTGCTCTCCTTATAAATGCAGCGAAATGTAATTAAGAGTAGGGGTTTTTTTTCTGGTAACTGTCATTTAACTCTTAATCACAAACTAATTTGCAGAACTCATTTTGCTGTGAAATAATAGATGCTTTGCCTTCTCTGATGAAGAATCATGTAGTTGCCAGAACCTGACTGGAAATAATGGATCTGAGTCTGTCTTCAAAGGTAGGAAAGACTTTGATACTGTTTGTGGTATAGATAGGAGTAGTGGGGTTTTTCAGTTTCATTCCAGTACACCCCAATGCCTTCACTCTGCCTGTAGAGGATGTTGCTGCTGCCTTCTGTGGGCAATTAAATCAGAATTTGTCACTCAGATATAACCATCTAAGTAGGATTACCTACTTCCACATAATATTTTCACATTAACTTTATTTCTAGTCCACTTATCTCATACGCTGTCAACCAGACTTAATAATCTGTCCCAGTTTTGCATTTCCATTTTATGGATCTTCTTTCATCTCTTTCCTGTCAATCCTATTCTGTTCCTACACACCTTCCCACCTGCAAATTCAAGTGTCACATCACTTGTCAAGATGATTGTTCAAATGTATTTAGATTTGCCTGAAAAAATTGGCTGAGTCCTAT
Source organism: Erpornis zantholeuca (assembly GCA_013400515.1). Taxonomy (NCBI): domain Eukaryota; kingdom Metazoa; phylum Chordata; class Aves; order Passeriformes; family Timaliidae; genus Erpornis; species Erpornis zantholeuca. The sequence continues at coordinate 14,484 of VZTN01034434.1, read as the reverse complement.
GCTTGTTAAATTTATCCCACTGTCCCTTGCAGGATGAAGACATTTCTTGTTATGCACAATATATATAACTGATCCTTTATTATGAACAAAGTTTATAGAAAATACAAAATAAAATATTAAAATAAATATTAATATAATTAAATTAGATTCTACTAGGTAGGTGTTCATTCAGATTTTGACATCCTAACTTTTTTTTTAATCTATATCTATATTTAGTTTATAAACTTGGTCACAGATTCAATTAATCTAGCAATTACATTTTATCCAAAGACCCCATATTTGATTGCTGTTCACTGCCTCATTTGTAATTAACATGATGTGAAGTTATCTCTAAAACAGAAGAAAGGCTTCTTGCTTCAGCTGTCTCTTATTCCAACAAGCTGATGCAAATTTGAAGCAATCTCTTTAGGATGGCAAAGGGTTCACCCTTACTGGCCAGGAATAAACACACAAGAGCTTCCCACTACATGGGTTGCATTCCACATAAAGCTGGCTTTCACCATCTGCTTGCCACTGCTGAATCCAGACCTTAGTAGTCTCTCTAAATTTGAAGGGGAGCTCCAGAAAGGTTGATAAAATATATCCCAGGCCAGATTTAATACTCCTTGGATATAATGTCTCTTGACTACTATGTTGAATTTTGACATGAAAGGTATGAGATTATCTACATTAACAACTTTTCTCACACCATAATAGATCACAAGCTGCAATCAGATCCAGTAGTCAAATTCTATGTGTGTAAAAGATAAAAAGAAAAAAAGACACAGATGTGAGAAACAAAATGGGACCAAACCCTGTTACCTGATGTGTTTGAACTGCAGATGATATTGAAAGTATGCAATGACTAAACACATTTGCAGGAGCTCCAAATCCAGATAATCTGCATCTGGATGTAGCCTCTTAAATCAGGGGTTTTTCTGTATCTACAGGATATGGTATCCTAGCACTCATTAGGATAAATGCTTGCCAATCCGTCTCTCTCTAAGCTTTGTAAAGAAAGAACTGGCTAAGAGCAGGCAAAACAAAGCCATTACAGTCATCTCTTAAAACACAGAAGTTGTCAAGCAGAGGATTGCTCTGAATTAGCTCTTCCCAGATTTCCCTTCAGTGACGTCAGTTAGTTGATGTTAACATTGGCCAGCACTGTGCACAGCACTAGTGGTGCCAGCAAGCCAAAATACAGTAGTTGAACATTAAAAGTCTGTTAAGAGAGTTCAAGCTGCAAACAAGATGCAGCTAGCAAGAACAATTGCATGGCATGCCATGGGATAGGATGCATTTTCTGTCACTTGCAGTCTTTAAATCAAGGTTAGACAGCTAACAGACATGTTCTGTTTCAGCCACAGGTGACAGGGCTTTAGGCAGGAATTACTGAGTAAAATGAAGTCAGGCTAAACGATTAGGCTGTTCCTTTCTGGCTTTCACATCTATGAAAATCCAGCTTCCCAGGGCAGCTGCCCTGATCGCAGAAGAGCAGCCCACACAGTGTGCTTGAGACTGGAAACCTGCTGCTATCACTTCATCAGCTGAAGTCCCTGCTGAGGACTCAAGCTTGTGGCACTGAGAGGAGGGAGGGTCTACACATAAAGCTGTATCTTAATATGCTAAGCCACTCTGCCAGCTGATTCCCTTGCTGCATTGAGCTAAGTAATTAATTTAAATAGCTGTAAATCAGAACAGAGCTTTGCTTTTAAAAGTGAAATAAAGCATAATCCACGTGTGAATTAATGCCCCTGGCTATTTTCTCTCTCACACGTGCACAAACACTAAAAGCAATCAAATCACCAGCAGGTTTTGAGCCTTTGTATTCCTTTTCCACATGATAATTTCATAAAGAGTTTTGATGCCTGAGTTTTGGCATCTGACACTACCACAAATACATTCCTAAAAGGTTCATGTTTTCTTAAACAGTCTATTAAGACAAAGCTATAAATACACAAGAGCAAAGCAGTCCTCATTGTCCCAGTATAAGTGCCCTGACCTGCTGCTTTTCAAGGCACACAGTATTATGCAGTACTACGTATATCTTTGGGGAGGTGACAACTGGAGCTGTGGCTGGATGGGGCGAAAACCCCCCAGCAGCCATAGGGGAGCAGATGTTTGTGTTATCTCCTGTAGCAGGTTTGTTTTTGTTGGCAGCTGGCAGTAAACTGTTGCTGGGTTATTCTGTTTGTGTCATTCTGGTCAGTGGTAGTGGAGCACCTAGCACCTTCTTGTTAGGCACCCATTTTTGATTAGACATAAAAACATATTTGTACAAATCCTACCTAATGGATCCTGTTTGATTGGAAGTAAGCCAAACAGAGTGCTGGAGTTGATATAAGTTGATTGCCTATTTTAATTTAGGTCATATAAGCTGCATCTAAAAGCAGTTCTGACAGCTTCCTCCAGTCTCTTCATGTCAGCAGGGGGAAATCCTACATTTACGGTGCCGTCACTGAATTATCCAAGATCTCATCATTTTTTTAATAGAGTTTATCACTGCAGAATCTTTATGGGACTGAGAAGGCTCATAATCACTATTCCACAGAGGACTGCAGACAGATACTAAGCTATGTCTCCATAGGGCACATTTACACCCTGCAATGGACAGAGGTAAAACTGAGGTAAAACTAACCCTACTCTTCAGATGGAGGTGCCATAGCACCACCCTCAGGGGCCCCAGCCTGAAATAACAGATCCAAGGAGGGGGTTATTTGCCAGAAATGCCCCAACAATCTCACCATCACAGTTTCTAGTGCCAAAGAGCCTTTGCAGTTTGCAAAGACAGTGTTCACAGACAGTGAATGCATTGGGGTGGGGAGCTCCCTGTGCAGCACTCACTCCATGTGTGCAGTCACAGAGGGCATCATCAATGCAACCTACACTTCCCGCATCCCAAGGCAGTGGCTTTGGGCTTGTTTTTCCTAGCTTGCTTTTCCCAGCCTGTTCTCGTTGTATTTCAATGCTGAACTTTTTTTTTTTCTTGTAAGAGTGTCTGTGTGTGTGTGTGTGTGTGTATTCAAGAATAAAATAAGACAGGTTTTTACCAATTTTAGCTATGTATCTTCTGCTCTGGTGGCTGGAATGTCAGCTATGAGATGCTTGAGATCACATGATCACAGCAGTAGTTTTAAAGTTTCAAACACGGGCATCACAGTGTTACCCATAGCAGATTGTTCCCCCTTTCTAAGTGTTACTTTCATCATTCCTAGTATATTTCTGAATATTAATATCTTTGACTATGTTACCTTTAACATAACCCTAGGTATGGGTTGCAATGCTTCCATATATCATACTGCAGTAAATACAGAAATCAGTGTATTTCAGAGTGAACTCAGCCAAAGAGGATAGAAAGGAGAAGCTTCTTAAGCCTTTAAGCAAGGCATAAAATAAACTTCTTTAATGCATTTAGAGGAAAAAGAAAGACTGCTAGGCATCTGTAAAAGGAATGAAGGACTTCTAAACACATGTACATTCATGCACTAGAATATAACTACAGGAACAAGAAGGTATCATAGGAAGACTAAATTCCTACAGCTAATTTTAGGCAAGAACTGTCTGTAGGCCTAGCTTACTATTTCAATTAAACTTGCCATGTGTTCATGCCTGACTTGATCACATTGTTTCTGAATTCCTGCATCAAAGGGTTTATGGCTGCTTCTTTCAAAATAATACAAAATGCATCCCCTCCTCTGAACTGCACTGAAAAATGCCATCAGGAAAATGAAACTGGATTTGTAAACATGGTCATCAGAGTAGGTGTGTTGCATACAGCACAGCTGGGGTGGCCTCTCCCAGTGCCACAACTTCTCCAACCTCAGTCATACTCTAAAACTGGGTGCCAGCACTTGGGGGATTAGAAGAGTGCATCTATTTTTAAATACATTTTTTTTCCTAACAAGAGTTACTAGCCTTTTTTAGGTGACCAAGGAAAAGAATTAATGATATGCTTTTCAGACTTCACCAATAAGAAAGATATGGCACTCTTAAAAGGAATTGCAAAGTGTTTAGGTCTAGAATAGGGAAGTAGACCTCAGGCAGAGGGAGGTGTAACTGCCTGGAAGGGGCAGTTTATACCAGAAATCCCAGTGTTGCTCGTATCTAGCAGCAACAAACTAGCACTGAGTGAATTCAAATGACATTGTTCCTCTACTGCACAATAGTTACTTGACTGAAAATTCAGAGAACAGAGAAACTAGGTGCTCTGCTGACTTTGGGCTGCGCCCAGAGCACCATTTTCCTTTCATACAATCCAGACAAGGACCATATCTGCAGCCAGCCTCTGAGCTGGTCTCTATGAGAGGGTATCCCTCAGGGCTGCCACAGCTACCCAACAGCCCCCATTCCACATGGGAAGAGCTGCTGCTGGGATGATAGAGGTGGGCTCCCTACTGCCACACAGGGGCAGGGACATCAGGCTCCACACCATGCCTGCCTGATACGGGGACTCACTCTGCCTTTCCCCTTCCCAGCCCTGACCACCCTGTCCCTGCCTCTGCCCACCACAAACCTACATCAGCCTACCACATCCCAAATGAAAACAGGCAGAACTCTCAAACCACCACAAAAACACAAGCAATCACGCAGGGCAAAATGACATTGTCCCTTCAGTAAAACCTGCATGCTTTCTCTCTGACTCCATCTTCAGTTTATTGCTACATGGTGGGGAGGGAAGGGCAGGAGACCATCAAAATCACAGTGGCTGTAGGTATTTTTCTAGGTCTGGGAGCAGTTCACAACTTCTTCGCTTATTCTAAAGAAAACAACAAATACAAAAGTGCTCCTGCAGGGCTGAATATGGAGTCTCTCTCAGGCTCAAATCTCCGTTTACACCCATAGAAAAAAACATATTGCCAGCATGAGCTCATGACAGGGTGATCTCTCTCTGAATGCTCATTTTGGCTTAAGCACTTGGAACAGCTTGCTGTTTTCTATGTAGCTCAGTCGTGTGATATTTCACCTCGCTCTTCATCAAGAACCAGGAGGGATCCATAGTGTGATGGAATGAAAAAATAACATTTAATTTAATGTGCATTTCTTTTATGAGAGGGCCTTTTGAAATGACAGACAAAATTTTTATTTTCATACACTAAGCCATTCTTTGCTAGGGGAAGAGCTCAGGTCTGCATTTTCTCTTTCTTTTTTGTCTCTGTCATGAATGAGCTGCTTTCAGTTGTTGACACAGGCTGTCAGAATTTCATTGCACTAAACAGATTGTTGGCAGCTGGTGGCAAGGTAAAATGAATTCATCTACATTGAAATAATAGTTTGTACTTTAGAGAGTGGCATTCATTTACAAGCCCTAAAGCTCTTTACAGATGTGAATGAATGAAGCTTTATAGTGATCCTGTTGGAGGAGTAAGCAGAGCATGCACTTTTCAGTCCCAAGCACAGAAGGCACCTGACTTGTCCAAGGTCAGACTAAATGCACCTGAACCCAGATCTACTGAAATCAATAAAACATTTCCTGCAACTTCAAGGCATGCTGGGCTGAGACCTAAGCTGGTGACAGAAATAGAAAATAATTCATAATCCTCAAATCTCTCTTCTAATTGCTATTTTAGGCTACTTTTCTTCCTTCTGTTTTAGAGCAGGCTTAAACCAGAACATCAGCCAAACCACGAGCATTTATTACAAGACAATATGATACAAGAGAATTTGTGTTATGGCTTTCCAAAAAAAATCATATTGCAAGGACAAATAATAGTATTTTGTGGCAAAGATAATATTTAAAGGAAACCAGAACGAGTTGAAATATTCCCATAGGCTTCTTTGCTTGAACGCTAAAGCACTTATCTAAAATTTTTATTTACTGCAACAACTTCATGCCATTATTGCCTAAGTTAAAGGGACAGGGCTATGGCAGAAGTACCAACTAGAATTCAGGACTCAGTAGTGCACTAGGGAAATGAAAAATCTAAGCCACTCCAAGCTGCACACTGTTAGGCTGCTAAACAGATACAAGTCTTTAGCAATTAACACTTAAATAATATTTTAATTTAAAACCACACCTTTTTAATTGCAGTAAAAGCTATGTAGTCATAACTGTAGGATCCACTTGGAAATACAGATGTCTCTCAACTACATGGAAGCAAATTATCATGGCTGGGATTTAGTCATATCACAGCCACAGGAAGACACTCAAGTTGCTTGGAAAAGGCAAGCTTATTTACTTGCACACAATACAACCTGAACAGCTCTACTGCTTTCACACCTGAGCTGGGTAAAACACATCTGTTAGTAAAGGTCTGGGACTTCTCTACTCTGCAGTCAACAGCATCACCAACATTTTTATCCTACCAATTATTTGTAATATCTTCTCATTCTCTGATTTACATGGGCTTTATATTAGCTGTGGTTTTATTTTCTCTAGGTGGTCACTTCACTACCTATTTAAGCTGAGTGCAGTTACAAAAATGGAGGATTCCCCCAGTTACCTGCTAACCACAGTCCTGCAACAGAAAATATCATAGCATTAACTTCATCCGCTTTCTCGACTTCCCTAAGTTCCAAACCACTTATTCATGCCCTGGAGATGTTCTGACCAGGACAAGAAAGCAAGTTTCCAAGTCAAAGATCTCAAACAGAAAATGGCTCTCTAGCTACCCCTTTTCTCTCTTACATTAGCAGCCTTCCAGGCCAAGGGCCAGCACTAACTGGTGGCTGAGCCAGGAAAGGACAAGCTCCCTTGGATTGCTGGAACTTCACGGGCCAAAGCTAACATATTCAAATCAAGGCAAGAGGTGGCCAAAGCAGACTGTGGAGCACAGGCATCGTGCACTCACAGGGGATAAAACCAGCTCATAATCTCCATGGGTATTGGTTTCTCATCAGGCAGAAGATTGATCTTCATAAGGAGCGTGTTGAAGGAACCTGATATTGAGAGGCAGAAACCTGGCTGAAATGGTAAGGTTTGTCTCCACAAGGATCCTTGAGAGTCTCCCGATGCCAGGTAACAAAGAAACAAACCCCCAAAAATTGTCCTGGCTACTAATGACATCTTGAGCATTTAGAAATTCAGCCAGATTGAGGCTGGAAGCCCAACTAGGCCTTTGGATCATAGACTTGGAACAACCTAAGACAGACGCCCTCATAAGGCAAGATACTCTGCTTTCTCTGCTGATTACAACCTCCATCCAGACAATATCACCTCAGCCTCCTTCAGATCTGGTTTCAAACATTTTCTTTCCATCTGTGCTCCTTTCTCAGCTAACTCTGTGCAATGCTGCTGTTGATGGATTACACAAAAGAGAGATACAAGATAATGTATTGTTAATAAAGACTCTCCCCTCCATATTTCTTTCCAAGTACCCCAGTATAAATGAAGACTGCTCCCCCTAAGCCAGAGAAGAACAATCCTCATATTCTCTACAGGACTATTTTAGTTCATTCACGAATTATCATAACATATAAAAACATATGTAAAAAGTATCGGGTGAAACGCCTGCCTGACTGGAGTCCATGGCAAATCTCCCATTTATTCTAAAGGGACAAAATTTCATCCACTAAGTTCCAAAATGAACTTTTTCTGCCTAAATTTTTGTGTGTTATGCAGATGCTCTGTGTTTGCTCAACGGCTAAAGAAAGTTATTCTTTTCACTCAAAATGCTGTCTTGTCTCCCCACTAGAAAATAGACTTTGAATAATTTCTTCAGAAAGTAATACCAAATTGTCAGGGTTTGTACCGTCTAATCTGGGTTTGGCATAACCAAGTGAACTTGCTGGCTGCTAGCCCTGCCATTAATAGTAACAGCACAGTTTGGGACTTCTCCCTTGGTTTTCCACTCATACATGTCTCTGTGTCCAATTTCAAACACAGTTAATCATGAAGCAAGGAATAAACGGCAGAGTGGAAAGGTTGAGCATGGGGAAATGCACTGAAACTCCTCTCGGAGAGTAAAAGGGCAATGACCTGAGCACCATGGAGATTAAACTGGTGCAGAAAAACGTGTCCAGAGAGGATGCCTAGCCATCCCAGCAGCAGTGCACAACTTGACTCTCACAGCTTTCTGCTGCTCCACCCCATGGGTTGCTTCTCTGCAGCCACAGGACATGATGCAGGCCAGCATTTCATCTGCTCCAGTTCATACTTCTGTGAGTCAACCTCAGCTGCCTCACTTTGCACCAGTGAACAGGGCAGTGAATCACACTGGGACATAGGCAGGGACATAGGCAGGCTCCTGCTAAGAGCTGCTTCTGGCCAGGGCATGGAGGCCAGGCAGGTTCAGGGGCCATTATCCAGGGATTGCAGCCAGTTCTCCCATGCACTCAAGTCACAGAGAGCAACATGCAATACCTAAGGATATCAAACTGCTGCAGATAACAGGTAAACAACTCCCCAAGAGGTGAAGATAATTGGGAAAGTGAGTATCTTTGGGGGAGGACAAAGAATGTTAAAATTCTCTCTTACTAAATTACTCCTCTGTTAACTCATGCCTGGCTTTCCCTCTGCCCATCAATTAATGTATTAAAAAAACCCTCACCAGAGTGCTGGGAGATGCAATTCCCTCTTCAAAACCTACATCAAATCAGCCATTCAATGCAGGGAGTTTTTGCATGCCCAGGTGCAGAAGCCACTTAACTTTTTTTGATCTCCCTGTTAGACAGACAAAACTCTTTGGCTAATAGCTCAGCCTGGGGATTTTTTCCCTCTTTGAAGAAAGACAGAGAAAAGGCAAAGGCACAAAAATGACAAAATTGTTCAAACTGGAGTATTAAACAGGTGTTTAGACAGAACAGTGATCCCTCAGCTCATCACTTTCTGAGGTGGGAAAGAACATGAAAGAAAGAAGCAGTACATTAATGCAGTTAGAACACTTTAGAATTAATCAAAACACCCCATCCCAGCATGCCCAGCTTACTGTCTCTAACTGCCTCACCCCAATAAATATTTACTGATTGTAACTGATTACACTTTGAAATACAAAACCCCTCAGTATGGTAGAAATCACATCCCTTGTTATGACTAGTACAGACTCAAGGCACAAATGTGACTGCAGAATTTGCAGCAGAGGACTTATGACCAAAAGTACTGGCAGAGAAAACACATTTTAGAAAATGCAGCCATGAGGACAATGAAACTTTTAAATTTCTCTGCCAATATATCCTGGGTGGATTTATTTACCTTGGGTCTATGAGGCAAGACTTATCTGTTGGCTTAAATCTTTACTAAGGGAAAAGAGGAAAAATTAGGGGTTTGATAGAGAAAACTTTACAGTATGAGGTTTGGGAGGTTCGATCATATGGCCCTACTTCTGTGGTGGGTTTATAGGACACAAAAAGCACATGAAAAATCTTACTTCAGTGTTACTACTCAATATTTATTCTCGTGCACTTTTTATTTCTACTTCCTTCTATCAAAGGAGAAAAAGCCCAGAACAGATGTGGAAAATGTAGATAGATGGAAAGTGAGTCAATCAACAAGCCAAGGCAGATATTTAAAAAATGTTAGTGCTTCTTAACCACACCTTACTCTTTTCACCATCTTGTCCCTCGTAGCTCCAGTGTCCTGTTCCCAGCACACAGGTGAGCTGGGCAGAGTCCGTGGCAGACTTGGGCTTACACTGGGAAGTTCTGTGTGCAATACCACACACATGAATACACATTAAGCAATGTATGCATGAGCAAAGCTGGCTCAAAAAAATCAAGGAGAAAAAGAAGGAAAATGATTGAAAAGAAGATGAAGCAAAGACAGCAAATCACACCAGTTTATCAGACCACTGAATGAGTGCATTTTTTCATTTAAAAGACCGTATTTAAAAATAATAATAAAGAACCCCATTATATTAACTGAGGCAACTGATGGAAAACAAATGCATGGCTTCAGTGAGCCAGATATGGAAAAAATGCCAAAGAAGAAATTTTGGCAAGACAAAGAAGACTTCAGAGCAGAGCAAATACAAGCAACACTTCCTCTCCCTCCTCCTGTTACAGCATACAACAGCAAGGATCACCACACACACAGAGTGCATATCACAACATTCATGTCTTGATTTAAAAGGAGAAAAGAATGTGAAATGGGAACTGCAAATTTAGCTTCCCAATATTTATTTCCTCAGGAATGTGCAGATACTTTATTTTCTCCAGCTTAATATCCAGCGCAAAAAGTAGATGGTTGTGTGGGGTTTGCAGGGCCGGGTTTTGGTAGTGTGTGTTGGGGGGATGGATGACCAGGCAGCAAATAGCCCAAAGAGCTGGGCACATTTCCAAATAGTTGACACTGCCCTGCTAAAGCTGCTGTCACTGACCCTGGTTCCTAGGAAAGGGTGGCAAGAGGTGGGACACGTATGGAGCAGCACAGGCTGGACATACCTCAGTACCTGTGAGTAAACCTCCAAATTGTGACATGGCCCCCAGGGTTGGTAGACTTATACTGCCTTGAGTCCTGTAGGAAACATTTTGGTTTTTAGCAGCAAAAATGCTTCAGTACTAATGTCTTGGACCAATGGCCTGGATGCAAAACCATGCTAGCAACCACCAGAGATTTGAAAGTCAGAAGTTTTACAAGTAATTGGTCATCCAGCCCCTGAACAGGAACTAAGCATAGCACCATGGGGCAGGTACCATTTCTGTACTATGCTCAGTTACTGCTCAGGCTGTATATTTGTTAGGGATAATGATCACTGCATGGAGACAGTGAGCAAAGCAGCTACATTTTATATTCAGCTTTAGAATTTATGTTCCCCAAACTGCATTGATCTTGCCAAACAAAATTTAGAAATCCAATGGAGTGAATCAACGATGCTTCTCAGTCCCACTTCAAATGCAAAAAAAAAAAAAAAAAAAAAAAAAAAAAACAAAACTATTTGGAGGTAAACATGAAAAATGCAGCTCCATGCTCAGTGCTAATTGTGGCAAATTATAGATCACAGCCATTATTTTTATCATTGTGATGCTTTCAGGCAGGAGAAACAAAAGTTGTCAGCAAAACAGCTTTAGAGGCTCTACAAACTCCACAGTGAACTTTAGAAGACATGACCCTATAAACACAACTCCCATGTTTCCAGCAGGTGATCCCTTTCTAACCTCTAAGCATCAAGGGGAAAAAAAGAAACCCATTTCTTCTTCCCCTGTAATACACTAATTTTTCTGATGTTCTCTGGTGCACAGGAGGGAACCAACAGATTATTATTATTTTATTCTGCTCATGAGCCAACAGGAGACAAAGAGGCTTTTGGTAAGATCAGAAGAAGGGGCAGAGCTCTGGGTTGGCAGGACAGCGTTGTGGCTGTGTTTCTGCCCACCACCTCCCTCCATTCTGGAAGGGGCAGGCTGAGAATGAGGAAAGATGGGAAGGAGGAAAGCAGCATCTCACAAAGCTGACCCCCATCCTAATCAGTCTCAGCACAGGGTGAAATTAGAGCAGCCTAAGGAAAACTAAAAGCACTGAAAATGAATTTAAAAAGCTGAGACTCAAATGCAAACATCAAATTTTTGCAAGAGGCTTAGCTGACTATAACTACTTATCATCAAAATGTGAGTCTAAGACTTTTAAATTTTTTCCAAGGTAAGGTTCTCATTACCTTTATTATATCTTGCTTAATACAAATTATGTTTCCCTTCAGCTGAGGGAGAGAAGTAACTTTACATGAACTGCATGTGAGAACATAAAGGAAAACCTTTTGACAAAAAACATGGCAGAGAGAAAATGAAACAGGATGAGCAAAATGTATTCTTTATACAGGAACATTTCTAAATTCAACCACATACTACTTTGGTCCTGTCTACACTAGAGAAAAGCATCCTGTTAAAAATGTGAGAATTGACACATTTTAAAGCAAGGAAAACAGTATGAAAACACAGTATTACCCTGAGGTATGAGTGACAACAGCTGTGTTATTTTAAAACATGCTGGCTCCTAGTGGTTAACTGTGAGGTGTGTCCTGCAGAAAATCACCAGTTTTGTTTTTCACATCCAGCACACCTCTGCACACAGACCTATCAGTTATCATCAGCAATGTTCCAAATGAACTGCCTTGGTCTAAGCAGGGTGTAAGGCATACACTTACAGAACAGCACACAGACATTTATGTTCTGGCCATAAATTTTATAAACACACCTCACCTCACCATCCCTTCTGTCTTCCCTTTGAACAGAGCAACAACATTGAGGTTTTTCTCTTCTTTTTGGAAGATATGTATGGAGATAGGATATTCTCCAGAGCAGAAAGTTCTCCCATTTCCTAATTGTGCCCATTATTGGTAATGGCTCTTTGTGATTCTTTCTTTTATTTCTCTGTAGGTACCATGTTATCATGAGATTTATATACTCATGAATCCTGGAATATTCCCGAGTCCAAAATTTTAAGACCATTTAGAAGTTTGACCACAGTTTAAAGGTCTGTATTACCTGCAATACTAGATCTGTTTACTACACTATTCATAGCAACTATTTGTGGCGTTTAAGAAATTAAGAAATTGTGAACCAGAAAAAAGCTAGACATTTTCTCATCACAAGGACAGCATTTTACTCAGCAATTTTGGCATTCCTCTAGAATATCCTCTCTTCAGCTTCACCAATACAAAGCATTTGCCAGGACAGTCAGCCAGGTTGGCCTGAATGTTTTCTAGTGGAATGCTGAGGCTTAGCAACTGTTACCAGGCACACTGCTGAGCTGAATACATTAAAAAAGATAAAAAACTCAGAAACATTATTTACTTGAGCATCTTCCTCACTTTGGTTTAGGTTTCCTTTGTGTATGTCTCATTCAATCTCAGGCTTTACCACTTGCCTATTTTCTCCCAACAATGTGAAAACTGCTGTCAGATTTTGTTATTAAAACCGGTGTGGGGTGTTGTTAACAACCACTGGTGCATTTCATACAGTGTGCTGTTTTACTATGATTTCTCAAGAAAAATCAAGTCAGGTGAGATGAACTGGGAGGATGGAGGCAGAGCAGTCATCTATCAACATCAGGTTGTGTATCAGGTTATCCAGTCAGTATTTTCTGTTTCCAAGAACAACTTCCCACCACAAAATCCTCCCACTGCATAGTTCTGTCAGTGTTTGATGCAGCAAGGCCAAACCACACGGGGACCTGAAAGAGCAATCGATAGCACTGCATGCTGCACCTGGACAACATGAAGCTCTCCAGAACAGCTGAGAATCTCCCAGGCTCCTCAGAGATTTGGTTGATGGAAGAACGGCAGGACAAGTTTGGGGGAAAGGGAAAAAAGAAAGTTACCAGATCATAATTAATCAGGCTGCAGGTACAGGCTAGAGATAGCTTCCAATTTCTTAGCAGTGTTTTCACCATTAAAGTTTCCTAAGAACAAAAACTGAGAAATTGAAACCTGTGAGAGAATACAAAACTAAAATTGCACTGCCACAGGGTTATGTTACAGAAAGCGTGTGGACCTCTTCTTCAGTATGTGAATCTTTGAAACACACTGAGCCATTTTAAGCAGAGTCTTTCTATTTTAATCACTACAGAAGAACAGCATCACTGAACTGGCAACTGCACGGCAACTAAAACTGCATAAACACCAGGAGGAGTTTTCTTTCCTCTTATATAATCAAACGAGATTTACAACCTCACCTACATATTAAAAAACAAACAAAATCTAAGAAACATAAAACCACAAAACCAAAAATAAACCATCAGGAAGATAAATAAACTGCACTTCACTACATTAATTTATGTTAGCAGCAAGCAATTTTATCTTTGCTTTCATTTAGCTACCGTGATTGAATCTAATTACTTTTGAATTTCCTGTTAAAGTTTCATTTAGAGCAACACAAAACTCCTTCATTGAGATTTTCAGTTTGAAATAGAACAAAGTCATTTACAGAATTAATAGATTCTGGTTGATTTGCATTGCCAACCTTCCTTTGAAAGAAACATGCTCACTACCATGTTGCATGGGAAGAAATTGAATGAGCAGGAAAGAATTAATATACTTACAGGACATGAGATTTGACTCATCTGGCAGCTGAAGCCATGCTCAAATTTTTGCAGGGAATTTTTATATTAATAATCTATACTGCTGCTTTATTGAGAGCAGATCTCTAGATGTCAGTGAGGGAAGTTTGCTTGTCAAGGGGATTTACTTGGAAATAGTTCACGTTATGATTCGTAGTGTCTTTTTCCCCATTAAAAAAAAAGCACTTTTGGATGCAGCACAGAAGTTATTCTGATTACACAAGCTACACTCTTACTTATCACAATAGTCTCTCAAAAGCAATGCATCCTGTCAGCATGATAGTCTATAAACTCACTTTTCATTCCTCAGCTCCTGATTTACCTGTCAGAAAAAAAACCAAACTCAGTGTTTGGCAAGGTAATCCCTACAGTCAATCAGCTGTAAAAAAAGTAGCCTCACTATTTTTTAAAGATACTCACGATGCAAACTTTGGCTTCACTCTTCACACTTTACTTTTAAACCTTGTTTAGAATTGTGCTTGCAAGCAGTTCATCAGTGAAAATCCCAGTGCAGCTGCAATTCCCTCCAGACTTGACTTATTCTGCAGTGGTCCACAATTCTTCACTGGATTTTCTATAGT
>VZTN01034431.1:1927-36250 GCA_013400515.1 Erpornis zantholeuca | reverse complement strand
ATAGTCATTCCAAGCTGTTAGGCAGCCTTCATTTCCTCTAAGAACCCATGCAGATTATGTCTGATGGGGCTGCTGCAATATAGAAATCACAGGGTTTGGGTTGAGGGGGGCTGCACAGACTGCCACAGTTATAAGTCTCAATTCCTGCTTTTGGAAGTAAAGGCTATACAATTTCTAACAAAATACTGTTATGGCCTGATGTAAGAAAAACAACACATAACCAACCAAAAGTATTTTCTGAACATCCTTTAAATCTTTCTAGCAAGGCAGTCCAAACCCTTTTAATAATTTATGTGTTGTTCAAAACTCAAATGAAGTAAAAAATAATGGCAATCCACAATGGTGTCCTTGAGCTGTGTGAAGCTTTCAGGAAGTGGCAGCTATTTTGTGGTGTCTTCTGAGTCTATTCCTCAACCCTACCTGGAGTTCAGAGCAGCCTGGAAACACTTCTACCTTCCTGAAATCAGGCAGGTGTAGATCAAACACTGTACATATATCAGAGCTTTACAGAGGAATTGCTGGTAGGTCACTGATATGCAAAGCTAACCTATAATTGTCTTCAGAAGTTTAAGGATCATTTAAATTGCAATTCTACAGGGAAAGGAGGATGGAAATGTGAAATAAAGAGTCTATGGGCCTGATTCATGAAAAAGTTACAGACCATTTACATAGGAAAGGAATGCATGAAAATCCTTTACAGTGTGCCTATGTGATTTATTAAATTCCTTTTCCGTGTGTAATCGGTTAACCGAACTTGAAAGGTGTAGATTCCAGAGATGAGAGCAAAAGGCTGAAGAAAATGAGGTAGAGCATTGTACCTTGCTCAGGCTTTGTGCTCAACACACAGACAAAAAGGTAACTGTGGTGAGCATAGAAAACAGTTTTGAGATTTGGCAGCCTGTCTCATTGTGCTCATTGTCAGTGAGATCATGAGTGCTCAGAGTGCTCTGTCCTGAAGACAAAGGACATGCTGCTATACCAGAACTTGAAAAATGATGCTTTGTTAGTTAGTGGGTTTGTTTGTTTGTTTTGATGGTGGTGTTTTTATAGTAACCTCATTATATTAAAAACCTGGGAGCAATGCAATTATAACATTGAATTTCACAGTCAAAGGATGATCCATCAAAACTAAACACTTGGTATGACTGAAAATATTTTCTCTTACTTACTGTTCTTTTTTCAGCATCTTTGTCAGCCATGAAAGCACTTATGTCAGACAGTATCACCAAGGGGTAGAAATTTCCCTCTTTTTGTGCAAATATATTACCAATGGCCTATGGAGGACTAATAATCACTTACTAATTTTGCTCTGCCTCACTATTCAAACTGATCTGTTATCTGTAGCTCCCCAACATGCTTGTTGACTGTGTCTTACAGGTTCAGGATCGGAGATTAGCATCAATCAGGAAGGGATAGTTACCATTCACTGACACTTTAAGTGGGAGTTTCCTTACTCACATTACAGACAAAATGGTTTAATATCACATTAGATAAAACTTTTTTATCACAAGGCAGGTTTTGAGCAGACAGGTCATTGAAGAACAGGGTAGATATCAGACCCCACCAAAATGTATGTGTGACTAGAACTTCTTTTAACTAACCATGAGTGAAAACTTGAATGGCTAAGGAAAATGTAGACAGATGGCTAAAGAAAATGTAAGAGAGAAAACAAAATGAATGGAAGAATTAGAAATGCAAAAAATTATTTGATAAACAGATAACAAAGAGAAGAGAGTCTGGAACATTTCTTTATTTGAAAAGAAATAGGAAGCTTTTATAGTAAAGCAGGAAGAGAAGGAGGGATAGCAAGAATGCAAAAATATGCCAGCACCTCTTATGCCACTGCTGAACTCTAAAACTGCATGAACTGGCAAGGCAAGATATTCAGCCAATCCAGAGAACAGAAACCTGCATTGATCTGTATCACCATGAGCTGTGCTGGAGCCCAGATGAACAGGACAAACTGAATGAACTCTGTGTGGCTTGAAAGATATATGGGATGTGCAGGACAATCAAATCAGGATGTGGCATGGCATATGTCAGAGAAATTGAACAAGTATATATGAAAAACATGAAAGAGTGAAGGGTGTGGGTTCAGCTGGCATAGAGGTAGAATGAATTTCTACACGTATCAAACAAATGGTTTGGTTGTTTTTATGATTTGGAAGATGAAAAAGGAGCTTTTTTTACCATTGTTTTGCTTAGCAACAGCAACAAAGACAAGTACTCAGCTGGGACTGTCATTTGCTCAGCTCATTAAAATATTAAGAGAGAACACATCTTAGCAGAGCTCTGAGCCTGCAGAGCTGCCAAAATCAGGTTCCCAGTACGCAGGGAAGGAATGCTGAGAATTTTTCTCTCCTTTTCCTTTTCTCTTTTACCCCTTATTGTCATAAGTCTTGAAGCAGAGTGCTTCCTGCTGTTAGTTTTCACTTGGTACTTTTCTCGTGTCTCAAGTAAAGAGGACTGGGGCACCATGTTCCAAGGCTTCTTCTGCAAATAATATGGACTAATGTCCATTCCAGAAGACCTGTTCTAACAGGTTTGTTTTCCTTAAGTCCTCCTGTAGCCAAAGCAATGCAAAAGTTCCCTTGCCTGCCATGACAGCCTGATTCATGTGAGAGGGACAGAACCAAAACTGAGAAGATAACTGAAGAATCTGAAAATATTGCAGCTTGTTTGATTGTCAGAATACATTGCTTAAAGTAGGAATTTGAGTAATTTCAAGAAATTTTGCCTGACTTTATGAAATTCTGTTAGTGTTGCTGTGATGGGTTGACCCTGGCCCACACAGCTGCTCACTCATTTCTCCCCTCTCCCCTGTGGGATGGCAGAGAGAACAGAAACAACAGAAGTGTGAAAACTCGTTGGTCAAAGCAAAAACAACTTAATAGGTGAAGGAAAAAGATGTGATGTCAAGTGATACAAAGGCAATCACTCACCACCTCCTACAAGCAGACTGATGCCATATCAGTGGCCACCTT
Organism: Erpornis zantholeuca; assembly: GCA_013400515.1. Taxonomy (NCBI): domain Eukaryota; kingdom Metazoa; phylum Chordata; class Aves; order Passeriformes; family Timaliidae; genus Erpornis; species Erpornis zantholeuca. Next base: position 33,266 of record VZTN01034431.1, on the reverse strand, counting down.
GGAACAATCTCCCCTTCTTTGTGTTTTACCTCAGCTCCGTGCTGAGCACGGCACCATATGGTATTGGACCATCCCTTTGGCCACTTCAAGTCAGCTGTTCCCTCTGTTCCCTCCCAGCTTCCTGCCCATGCCCTCTACTCTGGGGGCAGAGCTGAGAACAAGAGAAAGCCTTGATGCTGTGCAAGCAGGATTTAGCAGTAGCCAAAACACTGGTGTGTTATCAACACTGTTTTAGCCACAAAGTCAAAAAAGCAGCTATAGGTGGACCTATGTACTCATAAATTGTGAATACAACTAGTATGTCTAGAAAACAGAACAAAATCCAAGAATGAAATACTGATTTTAAAATGTGGCTCTTTTCACTTCACATTGTAGTGCATTCTCTCACACTCAATACTCATTGCCTGACCCCCCCTGTAAGGTGAGGAAGAGCAGTGGCTTTGACAAAGTAAAAAAAGTTTTCTGCCTTTTCATTTTTTTCTTTGTTGCTCCCTTTTAATTTAGTTACCTTGGCTGTTTCTCTTCTTCTTACCACAATTTAGTTTTTCTTTTTCTCCCTGGTACATTCCCTTCTTCAAGTTATCCATAACCAGTAAACCAGTAGGTTTCACCACCCTTCTTCTCCAGCTTTGGAGCCAGGGCATTCCTCTCTGCCCTCCAAAGAGGTGGAATGCCCCATTACTTTGGAGAACTAGAATTTATCTAACCATCTGCTCAGCTCCTAGCTCCAGAAATATATGGTTTAAATATCCAGTATCCTAAAAAAAATAAAAGGTGTAGCCTCTTAGAAAATACTCCTGATGCCTTGGACCCCTTATTTTCTGTGCTGATGCAAACTATGCTGCTTTTTGGCATTCACTTGGGCCCCACTTGATCTAAGTGTATAAGCATACATCTAAACATCTCACTAATATCAGGAAACCATATTTTGATAGTAATTTTAATGTACTTCAGGGAATGAATTCTTACAGTTAAATCAGTATTAAGAAAACTTAGCCTAATGTAACTCTCAAGGAAAAGGAGGCTTTCATAAGAAAATAGGAATAACACTGACAGTTTGATACAAAATAGCTCAGCAACATGAATAAGTGTGGAGGGTTGTTTGGTTTTTTTTGTATTGAGGAGATTGTACCTAAAATAGAAAAGACAGAGAAAAAGCAGAGAAAGAGAAATCATTTGGGGTTTTTTGTTCTTTGTATAATTAGCCACTGATCCCTTCTTAAAGGGAGCCCAGCTGTTGAAATACACTTAAAAAACCACAACAACAACAAAAGTCTTTCACTGCCAACCATGGCTAGAAGTTTTTGGGTTTTTGTACGAACACAGCTCTTCTCATGCTCAACAGTGTGTCAATTTTTAATCAACAGCATGACAAGCTCCTACCAATTTGACCTGCATTATCTTACTCTGTACTCATTGGAGCAATTGATAAACTTTATTGGAATGCTGTTCTTCCCAGCTGAGTTCATAATTTCACAGCTGTAGTGGAGGATATGTTTTTATCCTTAGAACAAAGGATTAAAATAGCTCATTTCTCCTATTTAGTTCAGTTATTGAAGATCTTTTCTGTTGTTCTTCTCAAAGGCTTCTGGGAGAGCTGCTTGATGCCAGCAACATGGAGAATCATGAGGGTAGCTCTGTAAATAAACTATAAAAAGCAGTTAGGCAAACATATCTGAGGCAAATAATTTCTCTCATGAACTGGAAAGTGGCAATATAAGGATGAGTAGGGGTTTTGATGTTTAAGGTACACAACAGCCTCAGGTATTTTTTTTGGATTCTAGTCCTAGCAGTTCACTGACATGTGACCTGACTTAGAACCAAAAGAGATACATCAACATGTGTCACTTTTAGAAAATTTTAGCTTACAAATCCTATAATAGCATTGCAGATTTTCCCCAAGCACTGGTGTTTCTTAGCACATCTGCAGAGCAACAAAAGAAAGACATTTAGGGGAAGGAGAGCCTAAAGACTCTTGCAACTACAGTAAGCTGTGCCTCAGCTGCTTTTATTAGAGGGCAGTTCTGAGTTGATGTGTGATGAGATGGAGGCAAAACATTTTCTGTTCTGTATCCATCCTGTACCACTGATTGCTGCTCCACCTCTCTAGGTGCAGAAGTTGGTACCCAGTAACAGCAGTGATGCAAAGCACTCAAGACTGGATGGACAGATGAAAACTTACAACATGAACCAGAAACTTCATTAGGTCAGTGATCAATGCCAACAGCTGATAATGATTCAAAATCCTTCTGCAGGTTTTAAATGCATTTGGTTATGGTTGTCTTCTATCCCAGTGAACCATATTGCACAATAAGAGAGGAGAGTGCCGATTCTTCTCTGGGTTGGGTTTTATGCCAAGTCCAACCTGGCCTGGGTGTTTGATATGAGGAGAGTATTCATGGCTGTCTATGACTTCTGAATTGCACTGAGCTGAGAGCAAGGCTCCCAAGTCCTTCAGTTGCTCTTGAGCTCTTGGTGTGTACCTACACAATATCCTGGGAAACTGATACTGCTGATTTGAAGAATGTGATCTGTGTCTCACAGTGTGTTTTATGAATAAACCAGGCATATAATCTCAGTCTTTGGATTCTACTAGATGGCAAGTTAGCTGTGAATTAGATAGTGTTCTTTTATCTGCTTTCCACCGGTACAGTGCAGCAACCTTGCTCCTGCAGCTGTGACCAACACAATCAATGATCTGAGAGAGCAGTTCCTGCCAGAGCTGTTAGGAGAATCATATTGGAACAGTCAGAACGGAGTGGTACAGCAGAGTCATACTCATGCTGAGGTGGCCACTCGAGGTAGTTGAGGGAGTTTTGACCTCCAGAGAAGTGCAATGATCCATGGCTGACAAACCACAGCAATGTCGGCCAACACAGGATCCTGCTGACGTATCATTCTAGGCCCTGCCTTCCTACTGTTTGCTTGTGTGCTGGGCTTTCAAATTTCAGCTGGGAATTCAGTTTGGAGCTGACACAGACAATGAGATAGATAGGGTAAATGCCAGACACATTCTCTGGTGTCTGCACTTCTTGGAGCTGTACTCCCACAGGAAGGGAGGCTGTGAAACAAATACCTGTGATGTGGTTCTGCAGTGCAGTGCCTGTCCACCCTGCTTTGGATACTCCATTTATCAGGCCTGGAGACTCACCCAAAGCCTATTCTGGAATCTCAGTGACCACTAGGACAGGCTACTCTTGTTTGCATAGCTTCTAAGTCCTTCCTCCTGGGAAGGGTCCCCTTCCTAAGCAGAGTGGTTCTAAGAGCACACTTAGTGGTTCTAAGAGTTCTAATGAGAGTGTCCAGGTCCGGCCCTGGCCCTTTGTGCAGCGCCACAATGTGCCAGTAGAAAATCATCTCCAGCAGCCTGCTTCTTTCGAATGCTTCACAAGTGGCAAGTCAGAAAACATTAGGTTTTGGTGGAAAGAAAACAGCTGTTTATTTTATTTTATTTGAATGACGGTGTGGAATTGAATTCAGCAAAGACATAAAGTATGTTGGTAAATTGTGAGTGTGTGTAGGTGGGTGTCTTGGTGGGTGTAGGGAGCATATGGAAGAACTACAGCATGAGAAAGCAGCCGACAGAAGGGGTTTGAAAAGTCTAAAGCAGAGCAGACTTCTCTTCTCTTCCTGCATTTTAACTCTCCTTTTGGCACCAGTTCATGCTGCAGCCTCATTCTCTCCCTCTGCGTTGATACATTATACTTGTATCTCTCATTATTTGCTGCGACTGTAATTCTTGTATGTATAGTTCTAGGTCCGAAAGGCAAACACAAAATTGACTAAAATAAACCCTTAACTTTGCAAGCAGCAAATGCTATGTTAAGGGGGGGCGTGTATGCCTGTGTGTGTGCGTTTGCTGTCCATGACACTTCATGCATCAATCAGGAACCATACTTACTACCATTCATTACGAATTGCAATCACCGTGCCCCGGTTCCGCACAACCGCAGAGCGTGAGCCAAGCTCCGGGCCGGGGGCCGGCACCGCNCGGGCGGGGGCAGCATTGCCCGCGGAATGGCGGCGGCTGCCGAGGCTCGGGCGGGAGCGGGCGGGGGATGAGGGAGGGGAAGCAGGAAGATGAAATTCCCTTTTCTGTGCCTCTTCGGAGTCTGCCGAGGGTTGCTCTGCGGCGTGCTCGGATGCGCCTTTACCGCCTTTCTTTTTCGGGCGAAATTGTGAGATTAAAATATGAGGTCAGCACCAGCAGCTGGTGTCCGCTGCGGATACAGAGATACCTCTGCCTGGGAATAGTGACAAAAGCTTCCAACCGGGATTGTTAAATTGTAAAGCTTGTAACCTGTAACGTACTTAGGAAAAACCTGTGACCTTGCATTGAAGCAGAGAGTATTGGCTGGGTGGTGCTGTGGAAGTGGGCCAGGGGGTCAGAAGAGCAGGGCAGAGCAGAGCGGAGCGGGTGCTTCAGTCGGGAGGGACCCTCAAGGACGGTCCGACTGCCGGGCACTGCAGCGCTGACCGACAGACAAAGCGTCTCCCTGAGGACAGCGTCCAAATTCCTCTTAGACACTGACACACTCGGGGCAACAGCCACCTCTCGGCGAAGCCCGTTCTGTTTCACCGCTGAAGAAATCGATTCCTCTTTGAGCAGCCATGCAAAGGCTCAGATTTTTAGGAGAGGTCTTGGGGGTCAACATTCAGACTAAGCGGCGTGGTGCTCTTGGTACACCTCCTTTAAAGCCTCACACCACATGGTAAAAGAGACAAGGAATAGTGAGGGTTTTTCTAACACCTTTTGCAGTAGCTTGACCTTATTCATACAAGTGAATAAGTGTTCCCTGCTAAACTTCGGAAATCTTGGTTCAAGCTACCAGATAATAAAATATTACCTTCCCAAGAAACTTATTGTCAAAGGTCCTTACATGACTTGGGAGCACAAATTCTACTCAGTCAAAATACAAATTTTGTTCCCAGTCACTTTGGTCATTTTGAAAGAAGTAATGTGGGGCTTGGTAAAGGCAACAGATGGCATTTCACTACCTAGTCACATTGTTGAAATGCAGCTGACACCTGAGTACAATGTAAGGCTTTCTCTCACCTTGCATTGGATCTATGAAACTTTACAGTTTGTATTTCTAAATATATCTGATGCCAATGGGACCAGGTGCAAGTTTCAGCATTTTCTTTGTGTTGTCTCACTTATGCTCATGATCTTCATCTTAACTTGGATTTCTGAGGTCCTTAGTCATGAATGCAAAAGAAGAGCTCACATGGATTTTTCCTTTTGTTGAACATACACTGAACATTATAGGGCAGTCTCAGGGAGAGAAAGAAGAAAATAAAATCAAAAAAAAGGAATAGGATCACAAAGAAGAACCCAAATGAAACACAGTGGTAACAGAGGAAGAAGACCAAAGGCATACAGTGTCTGATGATAGAAGAGAAAAAGGCATTTTCTCAATTCTCATGCCATGTTTTTAGTTCCTAAGTCCTCAACTTTTGTGAAGTAATATTCTGAAAATCTCAGTAGTATTAAACCCACAGCTTTCTAGTTTTGAGGATACAGAGAAAACCATGCCAATGAAGGAGTAGCCCCAAAAGAAGAAGTATGCCCATGCTACGATCTGCTCTATAGTGCAGAGATGGAAGAATCTAGGCAGAATCTGAACAGTAACCCTGCGGCTGTACAGGAGACAAGCCTGGGATATGCTCCGGGCTCCTGGGCCAACCTGCACCTGCTATAGCATCCCTACCCAACCTGGAGTCTGCTATATGGACCAGCAAGCAAGTGAAAAACTCTCAGTGTTGTATTTTGAAAAAAGTCTCTGTCACAACTCACTCAGGACTAAAAATTACCTTCTGAACCACAGGCATGAAGAGCATTGGCAATGTTCTCCTTTACCATGATGTGTGCCACTTACAGGATACCTCACTGTAGACCTATCACTGTCTACAAGAGAATGTTCACAACAATTTAATCCATATCCATTACTGTTGTCCATAACTCGTAACTGTTGCAAAGTTCAATGTCAACATCAGAATTTAAGAGTTCTTGTCTCTGAGGACTCTGCTCACACCTCTGAACTCTGTTTACAGCAGAGAAAGTTCTTTTTTTTTACCTGAAATAAGGTATTTCTAAGTATAGAAAAAAAATCAATCTTTTAAATAGAATTAGGCATTCCAACCATTCTAAAGGATGTAAATTGCAACAAGTTCTGCAACAGAAAAATTTCCATGGTTCAGTATTTTAGGGTAATTCCAGGCAAAAAAAGAATCTGAACAGAATATCTGACCATTTCCATAGAAAAGAAAGACTTTGACCCAGTTCCTTTTTTCTTTTTTTTTGGGGGAGGGGGGAGGGAGGGAAATACAACCATGACCAAAAAAACCCCCCAAACTCAACCCCCTAGATCATTTAAACTGTTTTACTTTCATTCAAATAGAAAATAAAATAAATTCAAAACTCTGGCAGTTGTAAAGTGGAATTGAAATCCTTTGGCCAGCTCTTTTTGTCTGTTGAAATCATGTAGTAAAAAATGTAGCCACCCCTGATATATTTACATTTTAGGGTGGGCACTCAGTGTTTGAAATTCAGTCTATGGAATTGCTCACATCACATTAAGAATGCTCAGCAATGTGCAGTTTTAGGGTTGCACTTTATGCTGTAAGACACTTTGTGCTGTTAGCAATCCTTTTTCTCTCACTAAGCACACATTACGTGAGTTTTCTAGTTGAGCATACACCTAAATGACTTTTTTTTTTTTTTTGAAGAGGGCCATAAATTGTCATCAAAGACAGAGGTCTAAAATCAGCTGTTGTTTAAAGACTATCTTCCTGTTCTCAAAATCCTATGTCATCCTTACATCAATATCCTTTATAGAAAAGCCGGAATTCTGGGGATATAAATCTATGAACACAATTAAAAAAGCATTACATGAAATTTGCATGTTGAAGGTAGTGTGGGTTTTTTTAAACAAAAATCCTGTCTCATGGAGGTTTTGTGTAAAACCTTTCTTAATTTTCTTAGTTTGTTTTCAAAGATGATTGCTTTTACCGAAAAGAAATAGTGGTAGGTACCTCCACTTTGCTATACACTCTCTTTTACTTCCTTTACAGGGGGGTTGGTCCACCTGTTCACTAAAAAGGGGAAAACCCAACTTTGGGAAGTGCCTGTCAAGTAGGAAAGTTGCATAGTGATATGACTCTGCCTGTGTGTGAGAGAGAAATCAAATAAAATCCTGAGCTGAAAAACTAATTCACTGTATGTAGCATAGAAGAAAAATCATGCTGAAGTCCTGAGTTAACTCACATAATGCTTTCAAGAATCAGAAAAATGACACTGTCAAAACACAACATTAGTTTTCAGAAGCCTCCAGGCAAAATTTTATTTATTTAAAGTTAGCTCCTATTTTAATAACAAAAAAGTGGCAGCATATTCTACATCAAAGAAAAAACTTTTCTTAATGTTTCAATTCCTCTTCTGAAGTACTGGAGTTGAAGTAGTGGAGCTGTCTTTCTCTAAATAATTATGTGAGTGGCAGGATCTCAACCTGAGAAAGCTTTTTGTCTCCACTGGGGACTGTAGCATAAAGAGAATCACATTTGGCTTGCCTAATCTGAGCTGCAGTACAAGATACGCAAGACTTTCAGTATTTAAACAGTTAGTTTTGAACAAGATCCGTAAGAATGAAGACGAGTCCTGAATCAACATCTCGGCACACTGTAGCACCTTGATCAAGAGGGACTACACATGAGAAACACAGTCAAGGCCTATTAACCACATTCCTTGTGGCAGTACCCAGGAGAAACGTTCCTTAACAGCAGGGTGGCACACAGCTGGTGGCTTCTCTCACATATTACCCTCATTTCAGGCATCCTCACCTTCAGACCCAGACCTTAGAGTAGTCAAAGCATTTACCATTTTATACCTTGTTGAAAGGATGAGAGATGCATTTTAAATTTCATTTCTGGATGTCTTTCCTGGCAACTGTATTTATTCCTCTTTGTTCTTCATTCATTAATCTTTTAGAGTTAGAACGAGTAGTAGTGAGAAGACAGTCCAGGGTCCTTTTCTTCAAAGACATCCCATAAATAAAGAATAAACCCCTTAGGTCCCTAGACCTGTTGTTTGCCTTTTTAGCTTGACTTCCCCACCAGTTCCTAGTAATAACATTCCTTTGGAAATAACTTGTCTGTGTTTCCTTTCTATTATTTCATATCCTTCAACACCTCCTGCTTTGAACCTTAACAGATCCAGCTCTGGAGCTGTGGTAAATTGGTATAGCTACAAAAGGCTCTACATTTGCATGTATCTGGGTCTTGCTGCAGAACGGCTGGGTATGTGTGGGAGTAGGACTGAACTTTGTTGCAACGAGATAACTCTTACATCTGAGAAATGTATTTCTTCCTTCTGGGCCCCTGGTCTTTTATAAGCAACAAAATAAACTAATGTCTAGGCAGCTCCCAACCCATGGGAATTAGTGAAGGGGAAGCAATGCTTGCATGAGCTCACACCCCTAATGCAATGGCACAACTTCTATCTCAGAAAAATGATGGCTTCTTGTAAAGAGAGGGTATGGCAATAATGTGATGTTTGAAGGATGTTATGGTAAGACAGTACTGTCAACAGCTGCCAGTAGCAGGAGTTGCAGAAGGACAATAGAGACAGAGCACAGAAGAGAGATTTTTCCCCTCTATCATGGCAAAATCTAAAGTAGAACAAGTCTTCTCATGAGTAACAGAAACTAGTGACTCTGGCTGACAGGTGACGGGCCTTTGAGGTTGAAAACTGCTTCTTCTGCCAAAGCAAATATCCCTACTTGGGGACTGTGGACAGTGGAGGAACTCTCCCTGCAGCATAACCCGAGACCTGCCTACACTCACGTGGGGGAGGCCCCCAGCACGTGTGTGGCTGTCCCAGTGATGGCCCAAGCAAATTTTATGTGATGGACTCGTAAAGCACTTCAGGATTATCAGGGATGAATCATGCTGTAAAACGTATCATTAATGTTACTAGATGTATTATAGACTTCTGTGATCTGAGACTGCTGCAGGCAGTGTGCTGGGAGAAAAGCTTTCCAGATTGTGCTCATGCAAATTTCTGTCTGTGATCACATTCGTTCTGGTTCCCACTACAACATTACTTTCACACTCATGTGTGCTGCTCACTCAGTCTAAACTTTTTGTTATTGCAGGTTGTATGACTACAACAGTGTCCCTTTGCCAACACCTTTACAAGGGTGAGAAAACATACAAATATGGAAATAAAGGTACAAGAAATCTAATGGATATGCTTAAACTTTCCCAGGAAAGGGGTTGTGTGATCCTAACCTTTGCCTTCTGACTTGAACACGTGCCCTAACAGGTTACTAGATTGGGGTAGCTGTCAATTTCTTCATGGCATTTAGTTCAGCTTGTCTTTTTGTTCTGAGTCATTATTTTATTCTGAACTGGGGATCTTTCTAGTTCAGAGAAGAATTCATGAAAGCTGGAAAAAGCAAATGTGAAATCTGACCTATTTTGAGTCCATCCTGTTGTACTGTGGACAGTAAAAGTCATCAACCATGTTAATCGTGCAAATAGTATTTTGAAATTATTTAGGATTGATACAGTCACAATATAGCCATATAATAGGAGATGGAGGATGAACAGAAACATCCAACATGTTTTTTGAACATTACAAGTGAAATGGAGAGCCAAGGCAATGGCAAGGAGACCTAGGGCCAGTGATATATCCTGTGAGAAAAGCCTCAGAACAACCAGACTGTTTGGGAATATAGGGAAAAAGCAGGCAGAGCTCTAAAAAATGAGAAAAGCAGGAAATCACAGGCAAATCCTAGTCATGAATTAATCCAACAGAAGTCAAATCCAAGAAATTGTGAGCAGTGAATCATCAGTAAAAGGGCAATTGCATGTAACATATGAGTTCAATTCACAGGTACCCAGTCTGTTTTTTAAAATTAAAATTTAAAATAGGTCAAAAATATTCAGTGTTCAGATGAAAGTTGAAAAAAAGAAGCTTTCAAGATCTCAAGTCTGTATTTTGAATGTTTGTCTAATACATCAACACAGCCTGGCTTGCCAGAAATATTAAAATACAAGTAAAAAGATCATAAATTAGTAAATTGTCAAGTATTCTTAATATGTATTGTCAATGCCAGACATTTATAATAGTAAAAGCAGGTTAGTTAAATAATAAATGCCAGTTAGTACTCAGAGAGCTCAGAACAGTTTTTCTTTAATACATAGAACAAACTAGGTTTGCTTCAGCAAACCCATCCTAAAAGAAATAACGAAGATTTAACTTGGACACATGAAAAGTTTCTGTGTTTTAGAATTTCAGTGTTCATTTACAGAACTATTACTCCATGAACTAGAAATCTTTTATTAAACCAATGCATTCATTTATTTGAAATAAAAGTTTTATTCACTCGCTATATTTTGATAGACTAGACTCTGCACATAGACAGGAGATGATGGATTGAACAGGATGTCCTTGAAGTAGAAGAGCTGCTTCAGATTGCCTTTCTAATACTCAGGAGGCAACTTGCTTCCAGTGCTCATCAGACTTCTGAAGGCTAAGAGGAAAGATGCACCCATACTATCTGGTGTAACAAATCAGCTCCTGAATTACCTAACTGTAAAACTCACAGGGAAAAAAAATTAAATAATCTCTGCTTAAAATATCTCAATGCCATTTCAAAATCTATTTAGGAAGATCAGCTCTGGTGCCTTTATAGCAACTTAGCCATGTGCATTGTAAAGGCTCACTGGTACTGTTGCCATCACTGGGTTTTGAAATGAATACAGCACAAAGTTACTAAATCAGTTTTGGTCTTATAGTGCCATTTGGTCATACTTTCAAGCAATTAAAGAAATTGATATACAGAGACTTTTAAAAGGTGGCAGGAGACAAAATTTTATGGACACAGAGAACTGTAACAAGACATAGAGTACTTTTTGAAAAAAAAGCAGAGATGTGCAAGATATATTCTAACACTTGTTAAGAAGAGAAATGAAAAACTAAAACCTTGGGTTCCATTTTTAAAGACATTTTTCCCATTACATAGCCTATCTGCCTTCTGAGTGCTGCAATCAGCCAACTTTTTGTGTCATAAGTATACAAAACATTTTATTGCAGGCTTAGTAAAATCAGAGAAACAGAAGAATTTGTGTGGATACAAAGTCCTCAAAACCAGTGTCTTAGCACATATGGGAATTTATCGTGTCAAGATTAAAACTTGCTGGGATAATCACTCCACTGAGCTTGCTGTGAAAAAAATCCCCACAACAAAAAAGCCATGGCAAAACCCTCCGGCATCTATAAATTTTGAGTACTGATGTCTTTCCCTCTTCACTAAACCATGTCTATGTATATGTGTGTGTGTGGATGTCTGTACCCATCTCCCCACCTCACGTCTTCAGCTACCACTTTGTTACAAAGAAAGTGATAAAGAGCTCTGCTGAAACATCTTATTCAGAGTAGGACCCAGTACTTCTGATGAAAGTACAGCAGCATAAGGCAGATAAAATGGTGCTATTTCTCTCTATTATAAAAGTCTTAGGCCTCTCTGTGGCACAACACTTTACTCGCCTACCTTGCATATTGATGTTGCACAAATGGCCTTGTTCATACTTAAAACAGTGTAGACTGATCTTATAGTTTTAGTCCCTCACACCACTCCGAAACTGTTTGAAGCCTCTCTAGGAGAAAGTCAACAAACTATTCTTTTTTATGTATTCACAATTTAAACCTGTTGATGTTCTATTTCTTCTCTCAAAAAAAGGAAAAGGTTTGCTCTCAGTTGAGAGAAAAAAAAAAGATCACACTGTTTTTCAGACCAATGTATTCTGTTAGCATTTCTCAGTGCAGCTCTACTGGGAAAAAAAGGAGGTTAGTTTGAGTCATGAATCTTGTAGGAAGACTTGCAGAAAAAGTTGGTTTCTTTAGGAGCAAATATCCTGCCACCTTAAAATATACAGTGCAGTACAAAAACTAAGATTAATGTGTTTCAGTATCTTTTTTAAACTCATGATGAAAAAAATGACTGCTACAGGAGACACAGTGGAACTTATGCCATCTCTTTGGTTTCCATATGCATCAATGAAAAAATAAGCTTCATCCTTATCTCTCTGAAAGTACATTTTCTCCTTTTACAGTCCACTGTGTCTCTGGCCCATGGGCACTCCACACTGAGAGAAAGAAAATACTGGTATTTCCAGGGAGAAGTGAGAAAATGATTTAGCCTTCTAAAAGTAGAATTCAAATAAACCAGGCACATCCAGGTATTAACAAGTCTTTTTCTGATCGTGGGAAAGAGCAAGGATCAAATATGTGTAAGTCTAACCTAAAAATGAACCTGAATACTAATCAACTAATGTATTGTTAACAGATTCATCCCTTTTTCCTTAAGAAATTTAATACAACCATTTATTTATATACTGCTATATAAAAAATTCTTTGCCTCCTTCCTTTCAAAAATATTTAAAGATCTGTGAAAAAAAGTAATTCTTACTGAGGAAGATGGCAGCTCTGCTATATTATTGGAAGCAATAGTAAGGAACAATAGCATTTAAAAGTGTCTAATTTCAAATCTTGATCAGCATAGTATTCTGAGCATGCAAAAGTTCTAACAGAGGAAGATCCTCTTATCTATAGTCTCTTGTTTTATGTCAGGTGCTGCCAAGTGCATTTCTGATAGTGAGTAAGGAAACTAAACTGGAGTGCTAGGTGCACCTCTTAATGACCTCAATGTGAACGTCCTGCCGTGCAGTTGACTTCTGTGCAGGTATGTCACATACACGGTGGTGGAATAGAAGGATAACTGGAGTGCTGGTCTCCTAACTCCAGTGCTCACACTCTGCAAGAGAAGCAGTGAGAATATACAGATGTAGAATATAGGCAAGGCAAAGGTCTGACACTCATTCTTGAAGACTTTCTTTGTCCGAAAGTAAGATTTTTCTGCAGTGTGTTACTGCTTCAAGCAAAGTCCAAAAGGCTTTCTTTTCTATACTGACCTTATGTAATGAGTAAAATATCAGTGGCAATAAAATTGACAGGAGCTTCGCCTGTGTGTCTGAGCCTCTTTTTAGTGACAGCAGTGGTAAAACTCCTGTTGGTTTTCTGGACAAAACTGAAGCCCTGGGTCTATGGTAGCTGTGAATACTGGTAGCTGGTAGCTACCTGAATGTTGGTAGCTCTTTAATAAGAGCTGTCTACCAGATGTAAAACACAGAAATACCCCTGGGTCAGAAAGCAGAATGACAAATCCTACTGTCTGGCCATTGTTTCCATTACTTGTTTCGGTAAAATGTGCATGCTAAATACTACTCTGAATAATTCTTCCCCAGTGCTAGAAAATGGTTAAAATCTGGCCACAAATAAAGTTTTCATGAGTTGGCCTTAAGTGACTAAATTCCACATAGAATTGAAAGGAATCCAATCCTTAAAACAGTACTGGAGGTAATATTCTAGTTTCACCTCCAATGATATGATCTTAAGTTATAATTGGTGTATTGTAACCAGGCATAAATATATCAAACAAAGAACCAATGTGATCAGACCAACTGCATCTCCCAAAAGTCACCTGCTATTACCTGCAGGCATCTAAAAGTCAGAAAAAAGTACACTATTTTTAAAAGGAACCTTTATTCTTCATATAAATCTGACTCTGTCACATATCATGAGGCATCATTAACAAGCTAATGTGACTTTGCTTAAATCAAACAATATTTCTTCATGAAAGTATCCAACAGAGTTAGTATCAATCCTTTTCTTTGTTCTCTCCTGGATGGAATGTATGTGTGTTTTGATATCAACTCATCTCCTTTAAACCACTAGCTTAGCCAGCATATTATATGAATAATATCTTTGCCAGGTAAATCCACCACAGGTACTAAAATCAGAGCTGGGGTCTTCTCTTCCAAATATTTTTCAAGGTATTCTTGCAGTCCTAAAATAGAAACAAAACAATTAATGAACCCCTTTTGTCTTATTGTGTCCTCTCTCTTACAAATGATTTCTACATACTTTCCTGAAAATTATTGTGGAGTAGCAATTATCAAAAGGAAGCAACTCTTAAGTTTTCACTTTTCATAGAAGGAAAATCTCCCACCTCCTTTTTGACTAATTGAGATTAACTTCAGATACCACCTAAGGCCAGAATTCAGCAAAACAGTTAAATGTATATTTCTCAACCTCAAGTGTGTGAATGGTGTGTTGATAACAGATAGAGAGAGCTGAACTAGAGCAGGTAGTAAAAATAACAAAAGGCCAGTTGAAATTCAGTTCTTTGTCATTTTTGATATTCGGATCATCAGCACATAGTTGTCTGTATATGAAACTCGTTCTCTCTGGTCCCATTGTGGTGCATGGGCCATTTAAAAAAACTTTATAAACTTGATTTCAAATTGTAATCAATGGATGAATACCATCTAGAAGAAAAAATGGAGGATGTCCAGGGATGGCAGCATATATGACTGAATATCTGGAATTACAGTAAGATTCAAACTGCTAAAAATACAGAATCTGGCTATGAGAAGCTCTAAAGGGACAGGTATGTGTGGCAGAAGTGCAAATTTAAAAGTCCATTACGAGAACAGAATTAATAATTGAGAAGATCTAATTAGAATACAGAAGAAAAGTAAAGAATTGAAAATTTAAACTTGGCATCAAGACATTTTTGTTCGTGCTCAGCTTCAGTGAACATGCTGGAAATCAAGCCACAAAGAACCCTAAAGTAAACTACTGAACACCCGCTGAATGACCCAGAAAAGACAGTTTCCTAATGATAAGGTATAGCCTGCATAGGTTCGTGTTTCAATAACTTATTTCTGTCAGCAGCTTCTGGGATTATGGCAATTCTTTATAACACTAAGCAATCTTGGCTAGAAAGGGTGTAAAGAGGGCAGAACTTGCAGACTGTCAGAGCTTTTTTTTTTTGGCGTCACTGCCTGTGAAACTGTGAATAGGCAGTTCAGTCAAAGTGTTACCTCATCCAGGATAAAACAGGAATTTTGCAATTGTATTCACTGAAGCCAAAGCTTCTCTCTTTTTATCTGGCAGCAGCAGCATAAATTAATGTAATAATGACAATGCTGCCTGCAAAATATTGCAAAGACAGTACCAGTCTTCTGAAACTCTGCTGGCTTCCGTTTGCATTAGCGTCATTGACATTGGAGGTGAAGACAGACAAGGGTGAGCCAAAGATCTACAGTCACCTCAAAGGTCAAAGGACTTCTTCATCTGGTGTGTAAGAAGAACTCATTCTCTGTATTACAGATATTCAGCAGTGACCCCTAATTAACTATCAACTAGCATTTTTCTTCTAAAATTTTACTTCAGAAAACTTTACGGCTATGCTGACTCAGAAGACATTAAGTGGAAAGGATAAAGGCAAGCCACCTCAAAATCACTAATTCCATCCTATTAAAATTACATTTCCTTTTTTCTATCCATTAAAACTGTGAAAATACAATTTTAGACTTCAACGTTTTTTTCACAGGCTTAAAAGTGCTAAAAGCTACCAGAACAAGTCCAGGTATTCCTTCTAAAGTGGGGCTATCTGGAACTAGAACTCCATTCTTTTGTGGGTTTGAGGTGGCCAAAATAGCCATAAATATTTACATTTAAACATGCCCTACTGGACTTGCTTTACAACCAGGAAGAGCAACCTTTCCTAAAGACCAGTGCCTTTTCTATTGCCAGTGCCTGTATGCATAAATTAAATGTGGATAAAAATATGGGACATAAGCCTCTAAATATTTTACTGTACTTAAAAATCAAGTAGTTTCATATGAAAGCAGTGCAACTTAGGTACATCTTTAAACACTTAAAAATTGTGGATAAAAGTCTGCTCATGCAAACTTCCTCTGAAAAGCAGAGATTAGGTCTTTTAAAACAGTAAAATTGTATTCTGAGGTCTCACAGAAGACAATGCACAATTAGTAAATCTGTGGCAACCTGTGCAATCATAGCAAAATAAAAAATTTGAAAGCTATATATTTTACCTGCTATAATAAGTTACTCTAAATCTTCCAATATACATTGTATATTTTAATGGAAAATTAATAAAGACACTGTATTTTTTCACTCATTCAAAATATGCTTTTAGATAAATAAGAGCCTCAGCCATGAATGTTTTCTGAGTATGGAACTCTTCGTTTGAATACAAGGATTTCAAAAATGTCCTTCCTTTACACGTGGAAAATGATTGCTCAGTTATGTGCCATACTTCTAAAAGTTGATTTTAAAAGTGAAAACAAGTAAAGGACAGAGGGTTACAGTGAATGTGTTTACTGGAGCTTTAATAGGAGCTATAGATGACTGATGCCAGTCTGAAAGTTATTTAAACTGCCCTGATACAGAATGTTTAAGTACAAGCAAAACCAGCTGATTATCAAGCAGCAAACAAGTGGTGTGCATTGTGGATGTTTTTGTATCCTGTGACAGTCCACATTAATTATCCTAGCCATGGTGCAGCACACTTGCAGTTTTATGGAGACCAGCCAGGGACTCCTGAGGTAACAGAAGTCAACAGCAAAACATCAGGGAAATATCTCAAAGAAATTAAGGGGTGTTCCTCTAGGAAGCTGACACAGCTGACAGCCCAGCTGAGGTGCCTTTACACCAAGGCATGCAGCATGGTGTAAACAGGAAGAGTTGGAAGGCAACATTGCTGCTGGAAATCTATATCCTTGTTGCCATTACAACACAGCTCAAGGTGGGTCCATGGGAATCTCAAGTGCAAGGTGCTGCACCTGGATCAGGGCAACCACTCATATCAGCACAGGCTGGGGATGAGCAGATGGAGCAGCCCTGCCCAGAAGGACCTGGGGGTGCTGGTGGGTGAGAGGCTGGACATGACCCAGCCATGGGCACTCCCAGCCCAGAGAGCCAAGTGTGTCCTGGGCTGCATCCAAAGCAGCGTGGGCAGCAGGGAGAGGGAGGGGATTGTGCCCCTCTGCTCTGCTCTGGTGAGACCCCACCTGCAGTGCTGCATCAGCTCTGGGGTCCCAGCACAGGAAGGACATGGACCTGCTGGAGCAAGACCAAAAGAGGGTCCCCAAGATGATCAGAGGGCTGGAGAACCTCTCCTACAAGGAAAGGCTGAGAAAATTTGGTTTGTTCAGCCTGAAAAAGAGAAGGCTTCAGGGGTGACCTAATTGTGACCTTCCAGTACCTAAAGGGACCCCACCAGAAAGATGGACAGGGACTTTTTACAAGGGCATGTAGTGATAAGACAAGGGGGAATGGCTTCAAATTGAAAGAGAGTAGGTTTAGGTTACATAATAGAAAGAAATTCTTTACTGTGATTGGGGTGAGGCACTGGAACAGGTTGCCCAGAGAAATTGTGGGTGCCCCAGCCCTAGAAGTGTTCCTGGCCAGGTTGCATGGAACTCAGGGCAATCTGGTCTAGTGAAACATGTCCCTGCCCAAGATGGGGGGTTTGGAACTGGATGATCTTTAAGGTCCCTTCCAGATAAAGCCATCCTATGAATCTATGATTATAAGTACATGAAATTTGCTCAGGTGAACTTCATCCTGCAAGATGGATCCCCCTGCTCCCAAATGATCCACAGAAGTTCAGGGAGCAGGTTTCATGTGAAGTGTCTTCTGGCATTACCATCTATTTCTGTTGTTCTTTTTTTTAAGACAGGATACTGAAATAAATAATTTGATGATCTCTTATGCTGACTTAGCAGCCCTTCCATATAACATGGCACTAAGACTGTAGCTAAGATGTGTAACTGAGACTGTAACCTATTGTTTTTAAACTGCATGCTTTTCATACTAGGTATGCTTTTCAGACTAGGTAGAAAAATGTCCTAAGAGCTCCTAAAGGGTCATTCCAAATGCTTAGGAGGATGATTTTTACATCTTTGCTGTCATTGGCCTCAGCACAATTTAGGCAGTGTCAGGTGAGGCCACAGAATCCACACATTTTCAAAATCAGGTCCCTGTTATTTGGGAGTATGTTGCCATATTCTCACTTCACTGTGTATCTGCAGGGGAGTAGTAATCTAATAGCTCATATGGAAAAGGAAAATGGTAGCAAAAAGGAAGATCACATTTAGTCCAGAGCATAAAAAATCACTTTCATATTAAAACTACTATCTTTCCTTCACTTTTTAACCAAAAGATATTGTTACACTTAGAGCAGGTTTTTAAATCCCTGAGCTAATAAAGCTCCATTGCTTCTGCAGCAGAGATCTGACATGCAGCATGTACTTTGAAAAGATGCATCACAGGGGATCAGGTTCCTAACAGTTGACTAAGAGTTCCAGTCCCAAAAGATCTGCCCCTGGTGTGCAGAACACTTAACCCTTCGACCAGTACCAACATGACTATTCACAAATTATTGATGTCTCTAAATCCCTGGCAGATTGCAGACAGTTCTTGTCTCCCTTGAAGCCAAAGCATATGGTCACTAATGAGATGGATTAAAAATACATATACACATTCAGGGCTTTGTCACATGAATGTAAAGCCACAGAAATGTTAGAAGGTGATTGAACTGGACTGAACACTGTTAAATACATGATTAGCTTGCTATGGATCATTTCCATTGATCTATATACAGTTTCACAGCATAGTTTAATTAAAGCTGTCTGGAACAAGCCTCTGCCTTAAATGATCAGGCAGTGCAATGAAAAGATGAAACACAGGAACTGGAGATGCTCCTCCCTTTCTTAAACATCCAGCTGATTGTCTCTGTGGTGTACAACCACAGCAAGAATGGAAACTGCTTTAAAATACTGTCTGTTTTTACAGTCTGGGGGTTTTCTCATATTTTTCTTAACATAAAATGATGTAGTGGAATATAAGATTTTGAAAAAAACCTGCACGGTTTGCTTGCTTCAGTGCAATTAATACCTTTCTATCCAAAGTAAAATCAAACCCAGTAAACAAGAATATATTGTTGGAATATAAAAGGGGGTCAGTTGGCAAAATATGATTTTGTGCTGGGTTTTTTTGCTGCAGCTGTGAAGATTTTAAGTGAAAAGATGGATATTTTTCAAAGTCCAATACATGGCTTTTTATATATTGTCTTATGCTTTTTGTTACTGTTCTTGATGACATTATTTCACATTGGTCATTGTACTTTTAAGGGACTGGTTTCTCAAAACTGATGTAACCGCCTTCATGGAATACTTATGGTGCACTTCAGTCACTCTGGCCTAGGATATTTATCTGAATACAAGTTAAGCAGCTGCTTTGAATTTCAGGGGAAGTCTGTTATAGCCATGATATATGATACAAATGACCAGAAGAAGTTTGAAAAAGGCTGTGAAACCACTTTAAACCTATGATTTCTGAAGCTAGTCTTTGGAACTGTGACTATAAAACAACCTGAGTTCTTTGCTACATCACTTTCAAAACATAATCTGTGTGGTCAAGATTTTTTAAACTGTGTTTAGATTTCTCTCCCTTCTTTCAGTGTCAACAATTGATGAATGAGCCTTCCTGTTGAATGGTAAATACACAATAACATTTTCTAACACTAAAAGTAATGGGTATAATTTAGACTTCAAAAAAACCCCAAATTTACTGTTTCAGGCCTATTCGTAAGTATACATACCCCAAAATAAAAAAAAAAAAAAAAGAAAAGAAAAAAAAAAGAAGAAAAAAAAAAGAAGAAATTACAGAGGGAAGAGGGAATTTTAGTTGTGTTTGGAACTCAAGTCATATGCCTGGTCAGTTGCCAAAGCAGCCAGATCTGCACGTCTGTATTTGCAAACAATTCTTTCATAAAAACTTACCTCGAAGAATTCCTCACATTACATTTTGGGTTGTCTTGCAGTTTATATACCCATCTATACTGACAGACTTCTTTCTTCTCACACTAAACTAGTCTTAGTTGTAACAATGAAAACATCTTTTTCAAGTAACCACATAACAGATGAAAATACAGCCTGTACTGAAAGCACTAAGGCCAATGTTAGCCATCCTCTTTCAGCTTGTTCCCAATAGTGTACCATTTTAGATGACTGCAACCTCTTCTGTGAAGGATATGGTTATTAGGATCCAGACTAAGGATAGGACTCTGTCACTTTGGACATAGAAACAGGACAACACTTAACCTAGCAGAGCATTCATCAAAGGAAATAATGGAATCATAAAATGGTTTGAGTTAGAAGGCATCTTTAAAGCTCATCTAGTCCAGCCCCCCTGCAATAAGCAGAGCCATCTTCAACCAGACCAGGTGGTTCAGAGCCCCATTCAACCTGACCTTAAAAGTTTCCAGGGATGAGGCATCAATCAGCTCTCTGGGCAAGCTGTTCCACCTCCCAGTCTCACTGCCCTCAACTTCCTCATATCTAGTCTGAATCTATCCTCTTTTAGTTGAAAATCGTTACCCCTTGAATAAAGGGTACACAATCACTACAAGCCCTATTGAAAAGTCTCTCCCATCATTCTAATCAGCTCCCTGTACATATTGAAAGGCCAATAAACAGTGTCCCAAAAACCTTCTCCAAGCTAAATAACCCCAATTGTCCCAGTCTTTCCTCACTGGAGAGAGACGTTCCACTCCTCTGACCATTTTTGTGGCCCTCCTATGGACCTGCTTCAACAGGTCCATGTCTTTTTTGTGCCAAGAGTTATAGTCTTCTCTTTTGTTATAAAGAGAAGACTAGTGCTCTGTTAGATTTTACTGCTAGTCCTGTTTTTGCAGTGGACTTCTTGTCCCTTTGGAATCTATCCCAAACCTAAAAGTTCTAGCAATGTTTTCAAGCAGGCTACAGTGAAAATATGTGAAAGTTGGTCTAGGCTTGATGGGTACCCACAGGATTGTAGCAACTCTTCCTTCCATCAGCTGAGCAGATGAAAGGAAATGAGGAAAATGAGCTGTGTTTCCCTGCATGCCATACTGATAACTCCTGCTCTCAGATTTGGTGAAGTTGTGAGCACAAAAGGCAGCAGTCATGGACCTTACTGCTCATGTGAGATCCAAGAAAAATGAGTGATTGGCTTATCTTAATCCACACTAGTAAATTAGTCAGGATGCCTGAACTCTGCATCAGCAGCAACAAGAGGAGAGGGACAACTGGCATAAAATCACCAACTCTGAAGGAATCCAGATGCTGCCTCTTCCTCTCCCTGCCTCACAATCCTCTCTTCTGTTCCTGTTTCAACAGGAGGGTGTGGGAAAGGAAAATATATAATAATCATAATCAGGGAGGGCATTAACATTTACAGGAACCTTGCTTTTCTAGAGCTGAGTCACTTGGTTGAGTAAGTACAAGTCTTTTTAGACTGTAGCTCATGCATTTTTTTAGCATCTGAAAGAAAATTAGTAGACAAAACAGTTATTTTTAGTATCAGTTTGATTGTGGGCCTGTCAGCCTTGGTGATGTGTCTCTTTTATCAAGCTGCCACAATACCTTGTTTTGTTTTCAGAGCAAAGTTTGATTAAAGACTAATTTCAGAAAAGTTACTCACTGTGGGCATTAATTAGTGCTTCCTGGTCTCTGCGGGGTTTATCTTATGATCCATTTCACTTACTAAACCCTGTAATTCAATTTACATGAAGATGGGAATGAACCAACCCCTTTCTATTCTTCTGAAGGCTTGTGTTTAACTTAGTCTTGAAAGAACCTCTCTCCTATCATTCCCTAATAAGGAATTCTAGTTTTTAGCCTTTTAAAATCAAAATTAAAGTAATACTTCACATCTATAAAGACTTTTCAACTAATGAACAGAGAAAGAACTTCAGAAGAGGGAAGGTAAACTTTAGGAAGCCTTTGCTTCCAAGTAGTGTTTTCAGTGTATACTGTTTTCAGTGTTTCCAAATACTGTTTTCAGTGTATCTTATGAAAATGTGGTAAACATCTTTTTCTCTTCCTCTGCATCTTTCTGGGAGTGGAGCATTGTCATTCTTTACAAGAAGGTCGCTGGTGTTGCCCTCCTCCTCTCTCATTAGCAGACAATTTTTATCTTTCTGAAAGAAAAAGGCCAGCTCCTAGGTCAAAAATATTAAAAAGATGGTGGTTTATGACAAAAGACTTAATTGTGCTGGCAGGTAAAAAGTAGCAGATGGAAGTGAAATTTATAACATTATCTAAGTAAAATTAGGAACTACTGAATAAAATGAATGAAAATGCCATTGGAGTACTATAAAAATACAAGCAAACAACAACAAAAAAAAAAAAAAACACCCAGAAAAACTCCCAAAAAACAAACAAACAAAAAAAAAAGAAACAGTTCAAAAGGAAACTTGACTCAGGTACACTGAGTATTTGAAACTAAGTTGAATAAAATATGAAACCAGCACTAAAGAGACCAAACCTGTGAAAGAGAAGATGACCTAAAATGGTCTTTTTTTTACAGTAGACAGCCTGCACAGGAAAACTGAAGCTGGGTGAAGCAACATATTCAAGCAGAGCTCATGGACACTACCATCTTAAAACATCCTCCTCCAAGTATGCATTCCCTCGTGAACTTCCTGCTAAATTTTGAAACCTAAACTTTGTCTTAGGTACAGTATGGATTTAGGCTGGCAGGGATGCTTCCTAAAGTTGTACAGTGTGACAGATACACCAGAAGTGCTGAGAAGTAAAGCAAATAAGGCAATGATAATAAAAAATATATGAATATTTGCAACAATTAAAATTTCAGACCTAAATGCCATCCCTAAAACAGTTGTAAGCCACCCAACTGTCTCTGGCTATACAGAAGTTACCTTCCAAAGTGCACACTTTGTAAATTAGGTATTTTATCATGCACATCAATGGCAAGTGGCAGAAATAAATGTGACTCTTTTAAAGATAAACAGTTGTTGCTGAGATGCTCTGTATATTAGGGCTGTTTCTCAGTAGAAAGAATTAAGATTTAGCTTCCATAACAATTCTTTCAAGTTGCTGGCTACAGCTTAGAAAATAGCAGAACATGAGAAAACTCATTGCTGTGTGTTTTCCAATGTTCTGTTTTTAGTCATGTCCTATATACAGATTGAGAATCGGCCTATACAAGGTTATAAATGTGCACTTTTGTTTAAAATGTCATTAAGCTTCTGCACTAAATAAAGAAACACTTAAGCATGCCCTTCCAATACTCGCAGTGAGGTCTAAATATAATTTCAAAGAGAACAGAGGACTGAACTTTCCAAGTACAATCACTCAGGGAAGAACTTGTGCTTTTTGTAAAACCATGACAGAGTGCAAAGATCACAAGCCTGTTTTCCCTGTGTGCTATCCTTCAACCCTGTAACGATCCAATCTCTTTATGGGGTGGATGGTTATTGAATTTGTATGCCAGCTGTGTCCAGAATCTCTGGGGAGGATGGGCTGTAATTACACCAAGCAGGGATGAGTTATGAATGGAGACAGATTATTACAAACATAGGAAGTAGTAGGGACCCATTCTTCAGGAGGCATTTAAGGATGCACTTCACAGTATGTGTATGTACACAGTCTCACCTGAATGTGCCTATATGGGCAGATAGAACCACAGGATTCACTAGAGGCTCACACACATGTTTTTGTTGTACTTTAAATCAGATAAACATGTACTTTTTTTCTTATTTTTTCCAGATTAGTTGAAAACTTGGTGTGAAAATGATCAAGTGCAACAACACCTGTGCAGTAATTATGGAACTTGGTTTTTCACCCTTAGGTCACATTACAGTTACTGACTCTTGGCCCACAGTCCAGGAGCATGAGATGGGCAGATTTGCAAGCTGTAGGACAGTTGGTTGCTGTGCCCTCCAGGTAGGGTTGGGGACACTGGTGGGGCAGCATGTGTGGGAAGCCCGGCTGTGCCTGCTGGTAATGCAAGAACTTTTATCTCTAGGGCCTGTCAATCTGGCACCTTTCACAAGTGTTAAATTCACTTAAGTATATTTTTTAAGAAGCTGTCATGAGACATACTGAAGCAAATATGTCCTTCGGTGGTTACACATGGACTAAGTTGTAACAATGTTTGTTAAGTGCTTTGACATCCCCAAGTGATATGTTTGGTACAGCTTCCACATTTGTTCGTGTATTCAAGTCTGTTAAATACTCTTGAAAGCCAGTGGGTTAAAGAAATACCTGACTGGACACAATGCATCCAAAAGGGCGGACCACAAAGAGATGTTCATGTAACTAGAGGACACCACATACATCTGCTGGGAGGACACTTTAGTCTACAAATAATAGAAAGCTTTCTAAAAGATGTTGTGGTAAGCATCTTTCGACTGGGTCCAGAGAAGATCATATGGTCCTTGCTTTATGTCAAGTTAAGCTGTGCTCATTTAAAATAATACTGATAGAATAATTCTTTTCAGTTTCTAGCCCAGATTGCCACTAACTAAATGGTAGCTATACTAATTTACACCTGCCGAGGAGCTTGCTTAGTAGATTACATATTTATATAATCTTCCAACTAATGAGGTTATTTCTAATATTTACCATTGTAAAGAACTCCAAAATTTTAAATCAATCTCCTGCACTAATGTAAACAGTGCATTCTAAGAGAAACAGACAAAAGTGCACCGAACATGTTAAATACATTATTAGGTTGATGAAGATCATTCATATTGATCCAGGTCTGGCTTCATAGCAGTTTAATCAAAGCTGCCTGGTCATGGCATTCACTGCCTTTGTGCTGAGTGAGTCAACAAATGACTAAAATTTCATTACTGCTTCAACTGACAACTTATGAAAAATTAGCCAGAGCAGGCTGAAAAGAAGGGCAGAGCAGTATTTAGAGGTGGAACAAAACCCAGCTTCTGTTTAAATGGGAAAATTGTGCTGCCAGAGGTTGCTGATGATCCACCCAGAAATTTGTGGGCTCTTGATAGCCACACTACTTGCTTCCCCTCGATCTGGCAGATTTACATTAATTGGATTTTTATCCTGTATGGCAGTGACCCAAGCTATCAGTACCCTCTTACTCCCTACAGCCAAGAAACAAAAAGAGAGAGATGGAAGTCTTTTGTTCCTTCTCATGGTAAAGATGACAAATAAATCTCAGTGCTAGTGCTTCCTGTGTAATATGAGCTCATAGTTTGCTACGGAATTGGGAACAGGAGGCTTGGGAGAGTCATTCAGCTGTGTCAAACAATAGCAAAATGAAAGAAAAAGGGTCTGTAACTTGGCCACATAGTGATCTGAGCTGCAAGTCATTTTTGCTCTAACTTGAAGTTATTAACAGCATAATTTAGAAAAGCCTTCAGCAAGACTTACCTGTCATTTTATCAGGCACTAAATAAACACTAAATAACAGACAAAGTCTACCACCAAGATTTTACCATTGGCACAAAACCTTGAGAGCTGAAAAAGGAACACTGGACAGGTAGGAAACTGAGCCATAAAAAACAGTGGAAAATTTGTTAAGGTAATTTGTAGGAAAGCCAACAGTTGACCCCAAATTCTGACCCAGCATACACCCCTTCTCTTGAGAGCATACCACAGTGAGGACACTTACAAACAATAATACAGTGGCAAAGAACTGAATCAGCCTTTAGCTTGGGCTGCTCTTGGATCCGTGGAAATTAAAATCACAGTCCCACAAGAGCAGTGCTGCACATGTTCCACCTGCTCTGTTGTTAAACCACTTCACTGCTCGGAGGCCTCTGCTCTCCTTCCACCATCAACAGGTGGAGTTGTTTACAGGTCATTTGAAAGTTACCTGTGGACTTTATGACAAAATAGTCTATTAAATCAGTCATAAGGCTATACATCTGACTGTATAATGATTTCTTATTAAACATTGCTATATATTTTATACCACTGTGTATCACAAAAGTCTGCAATAAAGTTAAATTATCACACAAATATATATATATATTTAAAAAGAAGAATGTTTCTTCATCAAAATACATGTGTCTCAAACATCTGTTTAAAAAAAAACCCAAAAACAACCCAAACTTCTGTAGAATGCCTTTTGGGATTGCACAAATGCAGTGCTTTCTGTAACTCTTATATTTTGTGCTGACAGGTAAAGTACACAGCATAGCCCAGCAGTAAGTGGAAAAGCTGCCCAGATCTGGGCTCTTGCTTAGAGGTTTCAGGTTCACCCAGGTGAATCAGTCCCTAGATCCTTCAGGTGGGCCAGGACCCACAGGTGAGCAGTCAGTCAGCAGCACTGACAGATCCTCTGCTGGATCACTGGTTGTTTTGACAGGAATTTCTGCTTCTGGAGCCTTAAGCTACATCTCCATTAAGAACTATGCTAGCTCAAAGAGATACTGGATTAATGAAATTGAAAATGCTCAGAAGAAAAATGTATGTGGTGCTTTAACCACTTTTAAGAAACAGGAAGTGCAAGTGATGGAAGGGTGACCTTTATCTTTTCGACCAACAGAAGCCCAACCTATCAGGCACAGTGAAAACATCCTTGTGCTTCATTCTGTTTAAAGATGTGATCTTTAAGCAGTATCAGATGTGGTTCTAACAGTTTTGCAGTACAGGTAGAGAGAAATAAATTGTCCAAGAAGTTATAAAGTAAAGCTAAGAGGCCCACACAGCTCTCTCTTTGGTCAGCACTGATACTTTATGCCTTGGGCCTTAATTTATCAGGGAATATCATACCTGGAACATCATCACTAGAGTGGTCTTACCAGTATTTTCTACTCAACATTAGCTGAATGAGTTGGCTTTTCTTCTAAAAAGGCTTCTCTTGCAAGGTGGTTTTTCAATTACATCACTGCTAGGAAGATTCATTAGAATGAGGCCATCACCTCTTTTTTTCAGAAATCACATTTTGGTGGAAGGGAAGGCAACAAAATATGCTCTGCCTAGCTGAATTTCTGCCAAATCACTTTTCAGGGCACAGAAAACTCATCTGTAACCTGCCACAAGAAGACCTGGGGTCATTAAAAGTCCCAAAAAATCTGGTAAGATAAAATGATGAAACGGGAAAATACTAAAGGAGGATGATGATGATTATTATTAATCATCATCATTTAATCAGTTTCATTTTTGACTTACCAAGACCAAAGAGGCAGAACAAAGGAAAATTAAGTGGTTCTTATCATTTATAGTCAGAACTTCATGCTAAATATGTTTATTTCCCTCTGTAGTTACTGATTTGGTAAATCTAGCACTTTCAAATGCTACTAATATAAATACAGTCAGATTCAAAGTTATTGATACATCTCTTTAGAAAAGCATAGCACTAAAGAAAAAAATAATAATCTACTTTCTTAAAAAAAAAGTTGGTTATCCATTTTCTTCAGAATTCTAGCCTTCCCTCAGGGGAAATCTGGAAGTTTTAAATACATTGATCCTTTGCTTTGCCACAATTCTCTCTTTTGACCTCTTCGATATTTTTTGTCTGCTGTCATATTTTTGCTGATTTGTTTTTAAATTATAAATCTTAAATGAAATTTTAGCTTCACTTTTCTTTAACACTTGCCACAATTCTTTTAAAAAATCTACATGCAGTTTCATTCTTAAGGCAAACCAAGGATTTACAATATGCTAAACTGGGCAAAAATTCTGTAGTAATCAGCACAATGTATTTTATACTCCATCACAATAATTTTTTCTGTCTCCCTATCGATACAACTTTTTTTGCTTTTTACAATGGTTTACAACCTAAATAATTTAATACAACAGTTGTTATATTTTTATTGCAAGCTTATAAAACTTACACAGTAAGTCTCTTACATGCAATATATTAAATAAAGAAATGACAGAGAAGAAGGGGAACTGATGATTAATAAAACTGTAATTCAAGTTCTAATGTGTCATAAAGTGCTTCTGGCTCACTTGCATTCTGCACATCTTATCAAAGTTCCTCAGATGAACCAACTCTTCATGTTCACTTCTCCTTTCCTGTTACTCCAATGTTGATATAGAAAGAATGATTTCACGTTTCAGTCAATGCATTGATGAAGGGATGGTCAAGGGGAAAGGACCCAGCATAAAAATCCAAGGGGCAGGAATGCCATTGCCAGCTCTGCCACTGAGTTGCTGGAAGACCTTGGGCAATTTATTTGGCTTCGTGAACATGTATAGAACTATGCTTTATTTAATTTTGCAAAAGCTTCGGTGGTGTATAGACACATGTCTCCTTAAGTGTAAGGCAGGTCTTTTCTCTCTCATTTTTGTGTTTCTAAGCAACTGAAATACTTGATCCTTCATAAAATCAAACTCCAGATTTCATACTTCCATTTTGTAGAATAAAAAAAGTTCTTTCCTGTCTTTGTGAAATGCTTTGAGATTGCCTAATGAATAATTGTTACTGCTTTAGTATATCTGAGAGCTTATGTAAAAGATGCTGCTTCAATAAGACTCTTTTAAATTATGTTTTACATTAGAGACCCACTTTAAATACTTTTACAGACAGTTCTGTCCATGTCTACAAAGTAGGTCACTGTATATCCTGTATATCCACAAGAACATGTAAGTCTGCTACTTCTGAAATCCTTTTGCAGATAGCTTACATAAAAATAATAAATAGTGATCTAAATTTATGTCAGAAATAAATTTTACTTACTTGGAAAACCTATATGTATTTCTATTTGAATTTCTGTCTTTCTGTAATTATTCATATTTTTTAACTCGGGATAAAAATTTAAACTACCTATTGTACAGATTCTAAGGCTAGGCTTGATAAAAACATCCAGAAGATATTTCTGATGGTCTGGCTGAAAAATACATAATTAATTCCCATAAACCATTACCTGTGTAGTCTTATTGTTGCTAATAAGAAGAATCTTTGTCTAGATTATTAAGATTTCTTAGTAGAAAGGCTTGTGACCTCTAAGAGATAAAACACAGCTGAGAAAGAAACTTAGAAACTTTTCTTTTTATAAAAAAATATGATAAGAGTGCATATATATGAAGATTATCTGAATTGTGTTGCTATGATTTCAGCCCTTTCCTACATGAATCACTCATTTTGTAGGGTGAAGAAGCCCAAATGCCTGCACACTCTCAGAAATCTTTCATTTTTGCTTGATGCTTGACTGCTGCAATGTGAAAATGAATAATGGAAATAAAATCAGCATTGCACTCCTAGACTAGGCAGCATTGAACTCCTAGATTGATAAGAATCTGCTAATTCCTCAAAATATAAAGCAAAATATAAAACATGGAAGACAGGTATGCTTGTGGACTTGAAAAACTTCAAGAAAAGTACCTAGAGGATTGCAGCTCAATTTTGTTTGATTGTTACCTTTTCCCTTCTTTTTAAATATCTTAGCTATGATATTTACCTTTGCATGTTTGCAATTATAAAGGAAATTAGATCAAGTAATCTGTATTATGTGATGGATTTTAAGAACTAGATTAAGCTCCCCCACTCCAGAGATGGATGCATGCTTAATAGGTTGAATGGTATTTGAGAACTGATGAAAAATGTGTTGCATGTAGCGTTCTAATTTCTGTTTATTGCCTATCAAACCAGAAATCTACTCACCAGAATACTGTTTCCAGTAGAATGAGACAAAGTGTGGATCCTTTGCAAAGTATTCAGTAAGGGTGGGCATACTAGGAAGAAATCATTTGGAAGGCAGGAAAAACTTCTAAGTAATAAATAAGAAAGCATCCTTGTAATCTGAATCATTAACTCCTTAGTGCCAGCCTAAACAGATAAATCAAGATCACAAAATGTCTAAAGAATGAGCTAACTTCCATATGGAAATGTCTAGAAGTCATCCATTACTACTGCTGCTTTTCCATATAGCAGACACTGAAATCAATATGCTGCATTGGTTCAGTAAATTTGTCTCTTAACAAGTTAATAAAACAGTGATCCCCACATAGTCTTTCCATCAAACTTTCCATCAAAAAAATGAGAATATTAAATGTGCTAAGATAGGGAAGATCTGCTCCATTTGCTCTGCAATGATAATCTTTTACAAAAGAGGATTTTTATTATTAATTCTTTGCCTTCTGGGGATATTATAATTTCCTAGAATGTAAAAATGCCTTAAGCACAGCAATTTGCTGAGCTAGACTGAATTTCAGGATGTTTCAAATGAGTGGATAAACAACTGCATAATAAGCAATTATTAGATCAAGACCATACATTACAGATATAGCAGTGAACCAGCCAATAGACAAGCAAGTTGCAGATACTGTTTTTAAAACTAAGAGTTAGTGATGCTTTGACGTGCATCACAACATTTCTGTTAAGAATTAAATACCCTACTGCTGATTTTTTTCTTTAGAAATGCAGATTATTCTTTCAGTCAAGTCCTTGGGGTCTTAAACATTGGACACATTCCTCTGCATATGAATAATAAGGAGTTTACAGGCTGAATATAACTCATGTGCTAAAAGTGATTAGACTGAATTTTTTTTCAATTAAATAGTTACAAATCAATTGTATAGGCATGTTAAAACCTAGTATAGTCTCAAGCCTTGGATTCTGCAAATCTTTAATGAAATGTATTATTTTATCTTACTAAATAAAGAGTCAGACACTCTATAGAAAAGTCAAGTGTAAAATTAATGTAATTTATACTGCTACCACATTTGCAGAACCTGGGTATTTTTTACTTACACACAATTTTGTCAAGCAGTCGGAATGGCTGGGAAATGTGGCAGCTAGATCAGAAAGAACATTTAGGCTGTTTGAGATGCTGAGTAAAGTTATTAGCTGAGATTTTCTCTAAAAGAATCAGACATGGAACAGTAAGGAGGGCTGATATCTATAGCAACAGCTTTAGGTTTCAGCACAGATCTAGCAAAATGGTTTGTCCATTGAAATGAATGACACAATTCACACTATTCAAAATTAATGTTTTAATTCTGCCTTGATTGCATCTATGAGGACTATTTTAAAAGAATTTAGTGATTCATTGGTATAAGTCATGAGTGTTACAAACACCATTTTCAAAACAGGAAAATTCAAATTCGAAACCAGTGGTTTGCACCAAAAACGGATTTTGTTTTAAATTTAGGATGGAGTTATTCTCATGTAATTTAACAGTTTAGAAGCTAGACATCTGATGAAAACCAGCCCCCGTTCCAAAAGATTATTAATCACATTTTAAAATAGGATGAAGGGTTCCTTGGAAGTGTCTGTCAGCCAACACAAAGAACCTAGGTCATTAGGTTAAACAAAACAGTTAGCTACTTTTAGGCAGTTAGACAAAATAGATTTTATCTGAGCTGTCCAGGCAACTGTGAATTGCATCACTCTTTTTTATAACAGCAACAAGGTATTTAAATAGGCCTCTGGTTAAATGAGTTATTACTGCAAACAACTTAATTGCACAGTCACTTATATTAAATGGTCAGCTAATCCTTTCTATTTCAATTCTCCTGGAATGGTTTTCCAGTCTCAAAACACCAGCTTCAAGTGGAAATTTAACTGATGTTCATAAAAGACTATAAAGCTAAAATGCAGCAGTTGTAACAGCATAATGATTTGGACATACTTTATTTAGAGACATACTACAACCTCTTTGTCTAGTAAACTTTTCCTTGTCACTCCCATTGC
>VZTN01034430.1:290-31023 GCA_013400515.1 Erpornis zantholeuca | reverse complement strand
TTTGGGCCTGATTGTTGCTCAGTAGCAACACTTAGAGCAGACTCTAAGTTGAGGATTTTACAGTTTCCCATGCTCTGCCAGCAAGCAGGTGCATGGGGAGCTGGGAGGGAGCAAAGCCAGGACACCTGGCCAAAAGGATATTCCACACCAGAGACTATCATGCCCTGTATATAAATGGGGAGAGTGGAGAGTTGGCTGAGAGCTGCTGATCACTGCTGGAGGACAGGCTGGGCACCAGTGAGTGGTGGAGAGACACTCTACTGTGCATCACTTTTTTAAGTTTTATTCCCCTCTCTTTTTTCTTTAACCTCCCTTTCAATAATACCAACAACTACTACCTTGTTTCAATTGTTAAACTGTTCTTATCTCAACTCACGGGCTTTATTTTTCACTTTTTTTCCAATTCTTCTCCCTATTACACTGGAGATGGGGAGGTAAGAGAGTGGCTGAGTGGCACTTATGTAGCAGCTGGGAATAAACTGTGATAGGCCTTTTTCATGCCCAGCATGGGGCTTAATGGGTTAAGATAACAACAGATCTGACTAGAACACATTAGAACAAATTTCTTACAAGCATTCATTGTATTAGTTTAATAGCCACTGGTCATGATGATTTATTTGCTCTCAGAGCTGATGTGTTTGTTCCTCAAGTTCAATTACATAGCACCTTAACTTGCAGTATGTGTTCCCTGTTAGGATGTTTATCTCCCATGGAAACTGGGCTGAGGTTATCAAGCTGTACTTTGTAACACTGGCTAATGATATGATGTAATTGCTGGTTGTGCAACTAATCTGGTATTTGCACTCGGCATTGCTGTCATCCCTGTACTTGGGAGTCATCTATCAGAAACTTTTGATAATTATACCTTTTACATTTTCTCTCTGGAAACTCAGACCATGGAGGGGACACACTTCCCTTCATCTTCCCCTTATCCTCCAGGCTAATTACAATAGGTCTTGAGAATTTTTAATATCCTGGGATGCCCAAACAAGCATGTTCCTATCATTATGCCTTCACAGAATCAATTAGGTTGGCAAAGACCTCTGAGATCATCGAGTCCAACCTATGAACCAACACCACTTAGGTCAACTAGACCTAAGTGCCACATCCAGTCTTTCCTTAAACACCGCCAGGGATGGTGACTCCACCTCCTCTCAGGCAGTTGTAGCGTGTGATAAGGTCTGCCCCAAACATCCTTTTCCCTACGCTAAGCGCCCACAGCTCCTTCAGCTGTTCCTTATGAGACTTGTGTTCCAGACCCTTCACCAGCCTTGTCACCTTCTCTGGATGACCTCCAGCACCTCAAAGTCCCTCCTAAACTGAGGAGCCCAGAACTGGACAGAGGACTTGAGATGAAGCCTCATCAGTGCTGAATACAGGGGATAATCACTGCCCTGGTCCTGCTGGCCACACCATTGCTGATACAGGCCAGGATGCCACTGGTCTTCTTGGCCACCTGGGCACACTCTGGCTTATGTCTTCTGAGTATGTTCCAGATCTTGTTTAAAGTTTAAAAAACTATTTAAGACTACTATCCAGAGAAAGACTGCAGAGAAAGACTTGGTGGTGATGATTGAGGAAAATCTCAACATGACCCAACAGTGTACATTCACAGCCCAAAAAGTCAATCGATTACTGAGCTGCATCAAAAGGAGTGTGGCCAGGCTGAAGGAAGTGATTCTCCCCCTCTACTCTACTCTCGTGAGGCCCCAGTGGAGCACTGTGTACAGTACTGGTGTCCCCAAAATAAGAAGTACATGGAACTGGTAGAGCAAGTCCAGAGGAGACCAAGAAGTTCATAAGAGGACTTGAGCACCTCTCTGTCTACAGAGATAGACTCTGGGAGTTGGGGCTGTTCAGCCTGGAGACAAGCAGGTTGTGTGGAGACCTCACAGCAACCTTCCAGTATCTGAAGGGGCCTACACGGAAGCCAGAGAGGGACTCTTTGTCAGCAACTGTAGTGATGGGACTAGGAGTAATGGGTTCAAACTGAAACAGGGGCAATTTAGGTTTGATACCAGAAGGAAATTTTTCACTTTAAGGGTGGTAAGACACTGGAACAAGCTGCCCAGGGGAATTAGGGATGCCTTATCCCTGGAGGTGTTCAAAGCCAGGCTGGCTAAGGCCTCGAGCAAGCTGGTCTAGTGGGAGGTATCCCAGCCCATGGCAGCAAAGGTTGGGATTAGGTATCTTTAAGGTCCATTCCAACCCCTTAACATTTTATGACTGTATGATCTGCCCTGAGGCTGGATCATTAAGAGTGGCATGGGGTGGTATGGGCAAGTGCCTAGGACTGTGAGCAGCTTGCATTTTGGAACTTCACCCTTGAACAAGTGCAGAATCCAGAAAAACTAGTAACATTTTTGGAAAAGGTATGCTGCCACCTTTGAAATTCCAGAGACACAAATCACTGCCATGTGCTGCCCCAGGCCTATCAAGCTCTGTTTGACACTATTCTTCTCCAGGGGAAAAGAAGGTCTCTGAATCAGATGATAAAACAAAAGCACTGCAGCTACTCCAACCCCAGAGACAGGCACTGCAAAGGAATGAGAGGACCTCCTAATTATCAATCACTCCCATACACAAGAAATGGACACAAAACTCAGCTTGTAAAGATGGACACAGCATGACCATCACAAGAACAGGAGAAAGAGGCAGCACAAGAAAGGTATATTTGAATCAGCTGTGGGATATGCAAAAATATTTCACCTGTCATCCAAGTCAGCACATAATCACCTGGCTGCTATGATGTTGGGATAATGGAGCTAGTAGCCTGTAATCAAAGGGTAGGGAAGCCAAGCAGCTATGATCACTTTCTAGGGAAGGGGACATTGACTACTGGATTTGAAAAGGAGCCTAGGTCCTCAGCCTCTGAAGATTACTCCTGTTAAGTGTGAAGGAAAGGTATCCTTTTAAGGAAAACACTGTATGTTACACAGATAGGAGGACCACAATGCAGGGAGGTATCCAGTTCTTGAAGGAATTAGCCATGCTAGACCTGACTAATGTGCAGCTACCCACAGACCCAAATGAAGCCCAATTCACGTGACCCACATGGCAGCAATTTGTATGCAGCACATCATCACTGTAGCCCAACTGATTGGCAGCAATGACCTGTGGAGACAAAGAGGCACCAGCCATGGATCAAGTGGCTCAACACCTCCAACAATATGAAGAACAAAAAAAAAAGGGTCTTGCTCCCCTGAGACCAGTATCTCAGCTTTTAACAGTAAGCATCCTTTTGATAAAAAGAAGGATGTAGAAAGTACACATGGCAGGGTACCCTTCAGTTTTACTTGTAGGACCACTTACAGGACATGAGGAAGTGGGACTGAAGTGAATGACATCCATTTCATCTGTACTAGAGGACTCCCAGTATGAAAGATTCAGACACAATCAGGTTAAACTTCCAGAACAAAACAATATAAACCAACTTAGCTGCAGCAGTTATCAGTGCTCAGTTGTCAACAAACACAAAATAACTCTACTCAGCACTTTCTTATAATTGCCCTTAAAGAAAAACTAATAGTGGCTTGCCTTCAGTAGATTTGCTGCAATTTCTCCCTACATAGAAGTTTTAGGTTACCTTCAAAGCACACATGGAAAACAACTACTATTTGAACTGTAATAAAACTGATCTATGATAAAATCTGTACAATTGCATAAAAGCCAGGGAAACAACAAACAAGACATTGAATCCAAACTGACACCCAGCAAGGTGTTACCAAACACAAAACAAAAGAACCCACTGTGGCAATGTTAACATAACTCAAAATCTGCTTACGGAATTTTTTTAGTTTTAGGTCAAATGCTGACCTAGAGCGACTGGACTCTTAGTAATTGAACTTCTAGTTTACAAAATCAGTTAATTCATACTTACTTACTCTGTAATCTCTTACTGGACAATAGTTTTTAAAACATGGCAACAATTTTGAATCAAGGACTTGAATCACACCACATTTTACCCTCAATATTACTGCAGGACAACAGTGATAGGACACATTGCATTTTGCTGACAGCATATCAGTGCACTTATCAGATTAGTTACACAGAGCAAGGATTTTCTCTATTGGAAAGAGTAAATGAGACACTGCTTTCTTTCCTTGTTACATTAGATTACTGTTTAATCTCAATAGCATTTTACAAGTCTGGAACACAGTGCTAATTAGTAAGTGAATACTAAATTTGGTGAACAACACAGTGGTAGGCTAAACTTCCATAAAGATAATAATTTCACACTAAAGCAAAGTATAAGTCATGATAAAAGTACTTCAACTTCTTTAGACAACAAGAAAGGTAAGTTTTTTTAAAACGCTTTTCCACTGTGTAGAGTTTAAAATTAACTTAGATTTAATAACTAAATGGCACTTTGTCTGTAAAGTTGTGAAATTAAAATATTTTCCATTAATGAAGAATACTACTTAAAGAATAGGGCTTGGTTGTGCTAAGTGGTGTGTGAGTGCTGAAGAATGAAAATGAAGCAGTTACTTTCTGATTGTTTTGTTTGTTCCCCCTTGCCCACCTTTTCACCTGCTGCCTGTGCCCCCAGAGCTTCTCTGTGCCACCCTAAGCAGAAGCCTGTCACAATACCTGTGGCCTGAGACAGACCAACAATCCAGTCTTTGGCAGATTTCTTGACAGCGGATGGGTGAGAAAGCTCTTACTGAGTATTATAATGTCTTGGCATGAGAGGGATGCAACAGTTACAAGTGACTTGAAGACCTTGGAAAAGACAGGCATACAGGCAGTTTTGTCTGCAGTCTCCAAAGGATAAATTAAGTATCTGATGGCACTCAGAAGAGCAGAGACCAATATTTATAAATCCAAACATTTTATGGTTTCAGC
Organism: Erpornis zantholeuca; assembly: GCA_013400515.1. Classification (NCBI taxonomy): domain Eukaryota; kingdom Metazoa; phylum Chordata; class Aves; order Passeriformes; family Timaliidae; genus Erpornis; species Erpornis zantholeuca. The sequence goes on along the minus strand of VZTN01034430.1, from coordinate 26,178 downwards.
AAAACTAGTTTATTTAAGGTTATCTTGAAAACTTCAAACTAGACAGGGGTACATGCATCACAGAGGAGAAGTAGGCTCTATGTGAACATGTCATCTTACACTGTAATTTCCCACCTAGTGCTGCCTAGACATCTGAACTCTAAGTTCTTGGACTGAAATAAACTATTGCTATGAACTGAATAGAGTCACAGGCTCCTCCATGATAGACAGCACAATAGTTGCACAGGCTTTCATAATTTTATGGTTTTTGTAATACAGGCAAGAACAGAAGTTACTGTTAAATTAAAACAGTATTTAAAGTACTTCTAATTTTATAGACAAGGTATATGGAAGGAAAAAGCCCAACTCTCTGTTCAGGTAAAACCTGTTGAATCAGAGGAAATTCACTGATTTTAGTATTCATTCCCAGTAGTATACACAAAATATACCACTCCCCAAAAACTCAGAAGATTGCGTCCAAATTCACTAGATTAATGTTCCACTCTTTAAACACCCAACTGCCTACTCTTTAAAGAGACTCCATTAACCTTTCAAAAAGCCTACAATTTTCTTAAGTACTATTTGCAAATGCAGTAAAAATAATTCAAGCCTACAATTCCACGAACCTGAAAAGAGAAGTTCAGTTTTGATGTAAGATATTTCAAAATTAGCAGCAAATAAAATGAAAGGTTGGCAAGTTCAACTGTTGCAAAACATTCTGTGTGAATAACATTAATCTCTGAGGAAATATTTTTTAATCAAAGTCACCAGACTACTTTGCAGTTTTATAACTCAAAGTCACCAAAAAATGCCAGAATCAGCAGAATTTTTCAAATTACTTCAAAGAAAGCAGAACACAGACTTTAAGCAGTAGGTCTTACCTGAACATTGCTTTTGGGATAACAGAAGAAAAATGGCTTCAAAACCGGAGACCTAGACACACAAACCAACAAGCACAAATGCATTTAACTAGAAATCAATGAAACTGGTAGTTTGTAAGTCATAAGACTATTCATACACCAAACACTTGGGAAATTAAAGCCATTCAACCACGATTAGCAATGGTTTTTTGAACAACTCTGGAAAGCCTGGGAAGTGTAAAAACTCCATAAATTCCATTATTAAGAATATAAGATTTTGTTTAAAAAATTCAAGAAAATTTTACTGAGGGAAAGAAGTGAAAATAGCAAAAATATTTTCTTGACAAAGAATGTGCTTCATGATATTGAAGTCTACTACACTGTCAGCAGCCCTACACTGATACCTAGGCTAGCTACATAGGACTACTGGAAATACAACCGCAGGTTCTTCTCCCATCTTCATGTACAGTATTTGCTTAACGACAGAAAGTTTTAGATGAATGAGCATGAAAAGGGGAAGATATAAATCACCACACCTTTTTAGACATATATAGAAAAAACTGAATCAAGGCAGAATTTTTTTTTTTTAATATGCTCAACATAATAATGTTCAGCTCAGTCATGAAATGGTTTCATGCTAACATTTTGTGGGATGTTCTGGCACTCAACCTTACATTTCTAGGTGAATTGAGCTCATACAGATGTAAATTTGGTGGGCCCATATTCCAAAGTAACAGCTACAAGAGAAAACTGCTGCAGAAATTTGCATGTATTAAGGTGGTAGAGCTGCCGCCTTGCCATGAAGTCACATTTCAAGTTCCCCCGACAGCTCATTAGGCAAAGACATTGCTATGAGCTGATCAGAGACGTACATAACTCACATTTAATTCAATTAAGAATTTTACTATTTGTATGCATACCGTATACCACTCACTATTATCATGTTATCAGTTCTTATGCATAGTGTGACACAGGAAGATTTAGTTGTTTCTGTGGTTGCTGTCCCAAGCTGGGGAAGCTTGTGATGGTGATTGGTAGGAACATTACAATCACACATTAAAACAAGTTAATGATCAGGAGTTAACTTACACTCTGGGGCGCCCTCCAACAATTCCAGTGAGGCCAGGGGCTGGAAAAGGAAATTAAATTCACAAAAGAATGGTTAAAGCCATCTTCCAAACATCAGAGCTTGCAGTTTATCAAAGCTTGAATTGATCCATTTTTAATAAATGCAGGGAAATCTCTAGAAAATTACATATATTCCCATAAATTAATAATAGTGAACGTTTTATATAAGTTAAAAGGCAAAACACGTAACTGTGAATTTAAAACAAAAAAATTTAAATGTGCAAAGCATGAACGAAATCTTTAGAATCTTCTTCCAAACATTTTTATATCAATGCCAGTGAGGTAATACGTTTGACATAATAAGAACTTAGCTTTAGTTTTTTTTGTCATTCTTGTTTTATTTACTTTCAAAGAGAGCAGAGAAACAATTCTGATGGACCATGGTTTCTTTTAATATTTGTATACTATGACTTTGCTTGGTTAGATTAATATGAATCATTCTCTCTAGCATTTAAACAAACTTTGCTTTTTTNAGTCCCTTTTAGAAAAAAGTGCTGTGGAAAGCTACCCACATAGTATTTTTGGCCAAATTAATTCTGTCCAAAATGGGCTTCATTCTTTCTCCAGCTGTGAATTCCTTCTGTTCGTGCTCCAAGTAAACTAAAAGCCATTTAACTGTGCTGTTGTGATACTAAAGCTAACAGTAATAACCTCTACTCCAGAGCAGGCTGTTCTAGCTTAGATTCAGTGCCTTGTCAATGTGGACACACACCAGTGGCAGCAGGGATTACACATCCTTGTCATATTCATGCTCAGCAGAAGCAACTTCCCCCAAAAAGTCTATGATGTTTTATAGTACGGGGAGAAAAATGCCTTCAAAAGAAACAGCACCACAAATAACCACCTCCCTAATTCCCTAAGTACTGCTAAAAAAAAAGTGGGTGGACAGAATACAAAAGAATCCCTTTACATGAGTATTACACAATTTTAAATNTAAGTCAGCACTGTAATATCAGGTTGCCAGACTCTACTATTATTAAACCCATCTGCCAGCTCAGTATTTCTGAAAGAAACAGTTCTACTCTCCTCATCCTGAGCTTCTCACCCTTCTTTCTGGCATGGACAGCAGGAATGCATACATGATGCATCAGGCCTCCAAACAGTATTGCAGAGGAAAGAAACAGTAAAATGCACATATTAAATCAGCCTAGGAATTAATTAACAACTCTGTTAAGCAGTCCCTTTTAGAAACAAGTGCTGTGGAAAGCTACCCACATAGTATTTTTGGCCAAATTAATTCTGTCCAAAATGGGCTTCATTCTTTCTCCAGCTGTGAATTCCTTCTGTTCGTGCTCCAAGTAAACTAAAAGCCATTTAACTGTGCTGTTGTGATACTAAAGCTAACAGTAATAACCTCTACTCCAGAGCAGGCTGTTCTAGCTTAGATTCAGTGCCTTGTCAATGTGGACACACACCAGTGGCAGCAGGGATTACACATCCTTGTCATATTCATGCTCAGCAGAAGCAACTTCCCCCAAAAAGTCTATGATGTTTTATAGTACGGGGAGAAAAATGCCTTCAAAAGAAACAGCACCACAAATAACCACCTCCCTAATTCCCTAAGTACTGCTAAAAAAAAAGTGGGTGGACAGAATACAAAAGAATCCCTTTACATGAGTATTACACAATTTTAAATGATCCAGTGAGGTTTCAGCCCTATACATCTTACCTGTGCACTCATTCAAGCAGAAATGCCACTCAGCAACAAGACCAACTGCAGTGATTTTATGGAGTTATGTGCCTAGTTTGTTTATTTAGGTTGCTGGGTGGATATGGTAAAGTCATGTTGAAAATATAGGTCCATAAAGCTAGTTAAATTATCTGTGGATTGTCATATGGGTCACTTCCTGCTAGGCAGCTATCCTTAACTGCTCATTAAGGATACCAGATTTTGCTCCAACATCAATTTCAATGTCCTGAAAACTCTGAAAGCAAGCTCTTCACTTGCCTGCTTTCATGCAATGGATCTTTGCTTCTACAACAAAGCAGTTTTCAACACTGACAAGAAAACAATCCAAGTAAGAGCAACAAGTACTCCCACCTCGAGGCTAAGGTAACCTTCTAGTGCTGCTTGCTACTGCTGGTCTTTCTAAGTTCTCCAGCACAAGCTACTGTAACAGCAGATCTGTCTTTGGAGGTTCTACAGCTATCCCTGCAACTGCAGAGCAAAGCTACACCAATATCCCAGAAGCAACATTATTAAGTTCTATGTTATGATTACTGCTTATGTGAATATAAATAAGGTGGAAGCATCTTAAAGTCCAGTTTAATTTTTATGCATATGAAATTCCTAGTTAGGCTTCAGGCAGAGAAGACAAAGTAAATCTTAAATCACTGATTTTAAGCCACAATCAGTCTGTTAATTCTGTAAACGGCACAAGAGCACTACACCTCACCTCAACCCATGGATCAGATTCCTATTACATTTCTCCAGTAAACCAAGAGAAGGCAATGGAAGGTAACAGTGAACCTGTCACTGGGGCCAGACCTACCTTCTGCTAATTAAATTATGATCTCCTTGGACCAATCATCGTCCCAAGAATACTTACAGAAGTACCTTCTAATGCTGTACTTTATGCTTATGTTGCACTGCTTCCTTATATATCTGTACATATGCTCTCCCTCCTTTCTGCTAGACTTACCTTTATCTACAGTGACAAAACCAATTTGTCATACCTGTAGAGAATACCAATCAGGCTGCAGTGTCAAATCACTACGATTCTCAGCTAAATTGAAGTTCTCGATCTCCTTTCCCAGAGACTTCACATGACCAATTTTTGTTATCAGAGCTCCATTCCTCAGTGCCCCAAGGCAGATAAAAGTATTGTCTCATCTGCTACCAGTGAACCTCTAAAACTAGTTGCTTTGTTTCAAGCCAATGAACTCACCACCACTCTCTTCCACCTTCTGTGCATTAGAACAGCATAAAACTGATGCACTGCAAAAAGGGGTGATTTCCTTTAGATGGGAGACCTTCCTCTCAGTGCTGTTCCTGTTCATCTGTAGGTACAGTATTTGTCTTGTGTAATCATCACACAGTGTATCATGACACTTACTTCAATTCAAGTGTTTGATCCAAAAGCCTTCCATTTCCTCACAGTGTCTGGGGACCAAGCCTGAGAACTACAAATTCTCCAGATGGCAGGGCATTTAAAACCAGTGAGTACTGGGGATTACACCACTGGAATTCCACTGTTTTTATTAACTCACAATTATATGACACAGTTGGAAAAACTTCAGGCACCAAGACTAGGAAATCTACTATTTTCTAGGTGACAAAGCTCTACTATGGAACTCTTCCTTTGACTTCTGTGTTTAAAGGTTTAAATCTACATTGACTCTATAAAATAAATACATTATTAGTTAGAAAGCATTTTTCTTTGATTAACCTCCTCAAGTCTTCATATAGTCTTATCCTGTCTTTTCATTTTATGACTCCTTCCTCTAGCCTGATTTAAGTCTTACTCATTTTCAGCCCAAGTACCTTATGAAAAACAAACTACCATTCTCGGCATATACATGTATGTATAAGTAATTATTGTCAGGTTTTCTTCCTTTGTGCCCATGATTCTGCCAGCACACCTGCAGACTCCCAAATTTTGGGTCCAATGGCAAATTTGATCCAAATCTAAAGGATGGAGAGGGATCTCAAGAATACCAAAGCACACTGACAGCCCATGATTGGCACTCCCCTGAGAGCAGAGATGTAGTTACAGATATCCATGTAAACAATACAAGGTGAAGCCCACTCAGGATACACCTCCTTGCTCCAATGGTTTGACCATTTCTAGTTTCCCATGTATATTTTATCTCTCCAGCTGCCTCTCCATCTTTTTTATTTTCTCACTCATGTAAAACCCATCTGTGGATGGACTTGCAAACACAAATTCTCCTAAAAATCATGTATGATATACTGGAAAAGACAGGAAGTTTCTGATAAATTTCATGAACAGAGGTAGCAGGCAAACAGAAGAGTGCTCAGGAAAAACAATGTTGCTCTCAGCTGGGGCAATTCAGGGAACAGATCCATGGAAAACCAGCCCCAGCAAAAGATGCATAAAACCAACCCAAATAAGCTACTATTTCAGTATGTAGAACCACCGTGTTCTAATACATTATAATATATGTCATATATACCACACCCTGTAAAATGCCCCACAGCAGAATAAACTCTGGCTGGAACTTGTAATTCACCTATGAGATGCAAATTCCCAGCAAAACAAGCTTCATTCCTCCCAGCCCTCATTATTTTCCACTGGATTTACAGATGGTGGAAAAGTCTGATGTTTTGCCTCCTTAATACTCCCCTCTGTCCTATTCCAATACTAGTTGAATGGTCACACCCACTTTTGGATTAATACTTCTTAATCTACCTCTGTCAAAAAAACCCAAACTTCTGTACAATTCTGTATATTTTTCAATGGAATAAACCATTATGCAATATACAGAGGATGCTAGACTGCATGAAGCATTTTGTAATATGTTTTGGAGTAAAAAAGCATGAAAATGCTCCAGCTACTTGAAATGTAAAAAGCTTTAAGCACTGTATGTTTTATTAAACTTAAGAGGTTTTTTTTTGAAGTTTCAGAGAATTTCAAGATACAGAATGTCTCTTGCCAGCAGCTTTCAGCTTTTAACCCTGAAGTTTGTCCCTTACATTTCCAGTGATTGAATTACCTTAACCAATAGACTATTAATGCATTTACTGCATATTCTAAGGAATGATTCATGTATTTATATATAAAAATCAGACAAAGTAGTCCACTTGTCAAGCATTATTTTTTTTAGTGATCAAACTAGAGAAATCTGAAATCTCTACTGAGGTTTTATAAAACTGAGGTTTTATACTCAGCAGTTCTTGCAATATGTTTGAGCACCAGCACAAAATGCATACAACCTTTTTTTTACAGGGGTCAATTGTACATTCTTAATTATTCTATCGATGTCGTCCAAAAACAGCAGATAGTTTATCTTCTGCAGTATTATTCTCAAAAAAATGGGGACTACAGTAAACTGCTACAACAAGGACATTTCTAAAAGCATCTTCCAACACGCTTAGGACATCAGTCAAAATATTTACATATACTCAAGCACTTTGAAATCTCAAGTTGTATTAACCAGCTGTCATCTTAGTGTCAAACTCCGGTCATTTCAATGTGAAATAAGGGTCAGCACATGACTTCAGCTATTACTAAAACATTTCTTAGCTACTGAACCCTCGTTAAACTATGAACGCCAGATTCCCACAGTAAGGCTCTTCTTGAGCCTCTTCTACACCACATTTCATTCAGAATAAAGTATCCAAATTAAAGAAGACAACATAAATATCCTAAATCAACAGAAATTATTTAAATTCTAACCATCTGGCTGACTGGACTGTATATAATGAAGACACTTTCACTTAGTAATACAAACCAGGTCTGTGTTTGCTACCTTTTATGAAGTAAGGGTGAACTTCTATGGACCAAACATTGCAGAACTGCACTGAACTCCCATAGCCTACTACAGATTTAAAAATTTGAGTCCATGTGTCCAGGATTCTCCACTGTCAAGCACAGGGATCTCACTTTACAGAACAGAAAAACAGCCATGAAGACCCCACTATTAGCACTGAACAGTACAGACTGAAAACTAATCTTTTTTTCAGGAATCCAACATACATAAAGCCAACCAAACTTGCTGGTTGCTGCTAAAAAAAAATCCTGGTTATTATCAACTTTCAGACTATTGAGGACTAAACAGAAAGAATAATTTTGTCAATTAAAAGGTTAAACTCAAGTATTAATTGTAAAAAAAATACTAAAAGATGGGATAAGGTATGTTTGGCCTTTTTTTTTAATAGTATGTGTCCCTTTAAGTTCATCAGAACAGCATAATCCAAATGAAAAGTGATTAAGTGTTTGAACGAGTGAACTAAATACCATACTCAACAGAAGTTTACAGTAAATGTCTTCCATTCCAAACAGAAAATAAACAACAAATTGCTCTCCAACATGGCATGTCTATATACAGAAACTCCAAATTCTTCTCTGGGCTTGAGAGTCTCATCTGCAGTTTTAGTAATACTTAAAAACAACTTCTGTGGAAGTACACTAATGTGTCCTGCTGGGCTTCAACAGCAACAATGGAAATTTAAAAAAGCATTAGGAAAAAAAGTCAGAGAATAACTAAGAAAATCTCAGTCATTCACTGTTGACTATGGAAGCTTCTTAAAAAATGCAACATTCTAAAAATGCTGCAGGTCTAAGTCCTTGTCTATATTGCACAGCACACACACAGGCTTCAGCCCATTTCAACATATAGATAGCACTCCTTCTTTTTACACAGAGGATGAGATTTCCTAAGAAATTGGGAATTTCACATCAGCACCATGACCTTTAGATGGTTGTCTTTCTACTGATGGTGGAGGGCAGCAGGGAAGAATCAGCACTCTCAAACAGATCAGAAACTATACAACACTCTCCTTTTATGAGGCCTAAGTTTTATTATCCTTGACATATACAAATGCCCAAAATTTGTATAATCTCCAAAAATCATATGCTGCAAAATAATAAGTTATTAAATACTGACAAAAAGACTCCAAATTCACTAAAAAGCACATCTGATACTCGAGACCTAACATGCAAAGTTTTAAGCCTCTGAAGTGAAGCATTATGAAGATCACTCCTCATAAAAATTATTGTGATGTGCTTTTTAATCACAGGAAGAAAAAGAATTTATTTTCATTTTACTGTTGGCCCCTGTGAAGTCTGAAAAACTGCAACTGAAAATTCCCTCAAAAAGTTATCAGGCAAATAGGAAAAAAATTTGACTCAAGCGATTTAAATTTAGCTGAAGTGAAAACCACCAAAACTAGGGTTTTAGTACTGATTATTAAAGCAACTATTACCTATTTTACTTACAATTAATGATTTCCATATTACGATATTGCCAAAATAAAACTACCAATTAACTCCAGCTCACAGCTCCAACTAGCAGGCTAAAACCACCTGATCAAACACCAGAAGTGACAGTATTCCTGGATTTCACTAGAAAAGATGCAGCAGGAACTGTTGTGACTCTCCACCCTTATTCTGAACCATCAAACCTCTTCTCTCAATCTCTCTCCTCCTCTACTCCCCATTCCTAAATATTAGCGAAATTAAGCTTGGTCCCCTTAAATATTGGTGGAGTTGCTCTTCAGCATTTCTTACAGGGAAAGCAGAACCAGGGACTCTTGATTCACATTCTTTTGTGATCATGCTTTCTTTCACTATCTCAGGAAACCATCTGTAAAGCAGACAGAATACTTTCCAATGTTACTAGATGTTAGAAAGCTTAGCTGATCATCTTTACACAGCGAAAGCTGTTATATATCAGGATTATTATCTGTACAACTGCCTACACATCACTTAAGAGTAACAAACACCAAACTGCTACTGAGGGGAAAGAAGAATAGAGCTAAAAACAGTACTCCAGAACCACTAGATAGAGTCCAAGCAGAAGAGAAATTATTTCCCTTTTTTTTCTTTTTTCCTTTAGGTCCAGTACAGATCTGAAAGTGTACTTTGTTTTTTAAAGGTCACTCTTAAATGTCCAAAAATAACAGAATGAAGTGTTTCAGTTCAGGTGACATCATTCTGCAAGAAGTCGACAACTTCTCCTTCCTCCCTGGTGTCCATTATGAAGGATTTTATTTGTAATTTTTTCCTCCTTTCCTCAATTCTTCATTAAAAGAATATGCAAAACAATAAAGAAGGGTTATTTGCCCTGGGAGTGAACTAATGTAGGAGAGTTGGGAGGGCCATGACCAAGCTGGTCATCTTTGAAACACAGGAGTTCATTGTTTAAAGGATTTTCATCAGGAAAAGCCACTCATGCTTAAAATCTCACTCGATGTGTATCCCCACAACTGCCACCATTTTGGCAGAACAAAGCCATATGAGGTTATATCACAGAGATCCATGTGGGCAACACAAAACCGTATTTGATAGGCATGCTCTGTACATAAAAGAAATAGCAGCCACAGCTAGTTTTATTCAATGCCCAGTGAGAAAAAGTGGTGCAGCACTGTAGAGAATAGGACCTTAGGTGCTCACTGCCCAGAGCACTCACACAGGGCAGGGAAGGCTCAGGTTCTGGGTTCTCTGCCTGTGGATGCTCTGACCCTCCCACAAGGGTGACCAAACTGCCATGGGGCTTGCTCTGCCTCTCACTGAAGCTGTGACACTTTGGAGAATTGTAATCATTTGCAAAAATGTCCCAGTGAAATAGAGAGGAGGGAAAAAGCTGAGGGAAAAGGGGGAGGGAAATGAACACCAGGTGCTGTTACAAGAGAATTCACCTAGGACAACAACAATCTCAACAGTCTTAGTTCTGGCTTCAGTTCCCAAGATCACTCACCCATCTCTGCAAGTCTTGTCTGTGGAGCTACCCATTTTAAGACAATTAAAACATCAAGACTTCCTTGCTCTGCTCTTCACAGCAAGGTCTGGAAGTCTACACTACTGTCAGAAACTAAGCATCGTTAAGCTGATGCAGTATTAGTACACCATTAATTTCTGTTTGGCAGTGTTGCAAAATTCTAAATCTCACTGAAGAAAATTAAAAAGATTCTCTTAATCACTGCTTGACACATACTCCACATCAACAAGTATCCTACTAAGTATTTAGATCCCAAAACTGACCCTTTTTTGTTTATGGGTGCAGGTAACAGAGAAATTTACCACACAACAGCAACTGGAAGAAGTAACTGTATGAAGCAGTCCCAGTACATCTTCCACAAATTAAAAAAAAAGAATGACTATGTGGTTGTTCAAGCACTTGGAAGCATGCCAGTAAACAGCTCTGATACCCTCTGACACTAGTCATTTATGTCACGGAGGCCAAAAACCTTTTTGCAGTCCTGTACCTGGCAAGGAAAAGTGCTATTTATCACCAGATGCCTTAGATGATTCCAGAAATAGCCTCTTTCCCACTGCTGCTCATTAGGAGCAGTTCTATAAATTGAAGCAGATTTTTTTCTTTTTGAGAAAAACTGCTACAGGATGTTCTAAAAAGCTTAAACTGTTCCTTTAGGACACAAACCCAGCGCCCCAACCATCATCCACACAGACTGCCTAACCTGATTCCACATAGGAATGAATTTGTTTCATCACTGAAAGCCCTCATAACAAGAACTGAGAGTTTGCCAGCCACCTCGAGGCACAGATGTTCATGTGTTACAGGAACTCAATTTCAATTCTACACATACTCCACCCAACCCATGTAGTGCAGATTTTTCACTTTTTCATTCTCCAAAGATCAGTGGTAAAAGGAAAAACTGAACCGTTAATAAAACCAACACCTTCAGACTTCAAACTTGGTTTATATACACAGCAATTGCTTTATAAAAGAAGGACAGATTAAGAATGGAGAGTCAAGTACAGGTCCATTTGTTTTGGATCTTACAAATAAGCATTGATTTTAAAATCCACCCAGCTTTCCTTAATTCAAAAGGATGTTTCCTAGGGCATTGTCTACGCTTATTATATGGAATAAATAGTAACAATTGATTTTTACTTTCATAGTCTGCCTGCTATGGAGAAACCACTATGAAAAAGGAGAAACTACATCAATTATGATTCCCTAACTAGTTACAGAAATGATAGTTTGGTCCAACTGAAAATAGTATCCTTCATTCATACGGAAAACCCCAAGTTTATGCACTGTAAATTAAGATGCAGGTTGTCAGCACCATCCCTGCAGTATTAAATTTTTTAAATTATACCTGAAAGTTGTAATTGCTTACACAAACAGCCATAAATTAAACAGGTTAGATGTACAGTAGCATCAATAAAAATCCTTTGCAGTAAAGTATAAAGAGAAGGTTCAAAACTCTCAAACTGCACATCTCTTCATAAACTGCACTTATAGCTAGACACTGTGGTAAAGTTTTGCCAGCTGAGTAACACTCAGTGTCTATTGCCAGCAAAATCCATTAGCATTACTAAGTTTTAGGAACATGGTAAAAAAAGTAAATCACTGCTGCCCATCAGCGCAGTCACATGTAGGAAAACAGACAAATGAGGAAAAGCAAAAAAGCCAGAAAGGAACAGCAGTAAGGGAAGCAGTAGCAAGGGAAGAATAAAGAATCTCAAGGGTGAACTTCCAGGCCTTTCATTTTACCATTCTGCTAATGTCTGTGGGTTGCATTTCTACACCAAACTTCTATACCTTTAAAAATTATTATTTCACTACGAAAGCTTAACATTACTAAGTTTTTGGGTGCTAGTCATGATCAGAGAATAAAAAGAAAAATTAACTTTAAAATTCTTAGATTATATGAGTATTTACCCATGCCAGTTCCAGCTGGTGCAATCTCTTTGGAGAAGATTTCTACAGCTTCTCTTTGTTTATGGTGTACAGCAAGCCAAATAACAGCCTCCCGAGGACCCTGCTTCAAAAAGGTTGAAATTGTATTAGCTTAGATGCAGAACATCAGTAAAATCTGCAAAACTGAAAAATAACTGTAGCTCAGCATTCCAGTTAAATAATTTGGTCACTTTTTATCCATCATCACTGTGATTTGCTGTTAACTTTCAATTATCTTTATTTTGCTACTATGGAATCAGTGACTTTGTATTTCAAATCACTAGAGCACTGAGCCTTTTCTCCAGCATTCTCCAAGAATCAAGTACTGTAACTAACAATACCAAATACTTGGCTTCACTCTCAGTGGAACTGGTAAACAAACTTTACTCTTACTCTAAGTGCACTGAGAGTACTCTGGGGTCAAGTTAGAGAGCCAGGTTCACTTCTCTTAGCATCAAGAAGGAATCAGATCTGTCCACAGAAAAGAACGTAAACCTAATCCTTGGGAGATAAATGTGAGAACAGGACTTGTAAAAACCACCACATTTTCAGAGAGAAGAGCAGATGCTCCCTCTAAAGGTAAACCAAATCAGTACTCCCTACTCTAGTCAGTACACCTGTCCTTGCAGAACAGCACTCTCACTTAACCTTTTACTTCTCAAAAAATTCTATTTTCAGGCACTGAAGGATCTGCCACTGGAATCAATACACTGACTGAAAGCCTTAAAGCAAGCCTTAGGTCTTACTAAGGCTAAAAACTATTTATTCCAGAATCTGCAAGCACCACTAGGAACTATCTTTGGTCTACCTTATTATCTTCGAATATGTGAAACATGCTCAAGGTATCAAAACCTACTTGTCAGAGTTTCTCACACAGCACTACTGTGTTAGTACTGAGTTCTGCAGCAGAGCATTTCTTCTCTCTGGAAGTCAGCCGTTCTTTTTTTTTTGGTTAATGAATATGAAGTTTCTAAAGATTATTTGGTAACTTTATATGAAATTCTTGGTTTACTTATTGAAAAGAGGAAAACTGTGACTACAACATACTAGGACATTTCTTCCAGTGTTTATATCCTTCTTTATGCCAACAGGAAAGGATATGTTTCATGAAAGCATGAAAAAAATACCTACATTTGGGTGTGGGCTTTTTGTTTTGTTTTGTTATTCTACAGTTCTCAGAGCACTTCAAAAATCTCTGAATGCCCTATCTAACTATTGTTTTTAATTTGATAGGTTTTGGTATTCTAAAGAGACCATCATGTTAACAGATTGTTAATAAATCCTCTATTTCAACTGAAACACCTGATAAAACCCAGGATCCTCCAGGAAGAGGATCATTCGTATCAGGTTATACCAAGAGAAGGAAACTTCCTACTTTTTAGCTGATGATCAGCTGAAAGTCAAAAATGAGGGGCCTTCTTGTTTTATTATGTTTAAACCAATGCCCTAATCATTCATGAAGCTGAAAGATTATTTTTCTCTACTCCCAATTCTAGTGGCTTATACACACAGAGGTACTCTGAGGTACAGCAATGATAAACCTAATTGCTTCCCCCTTTTTTTTTTTAAAGTACCCTTAGGTAGACATACTCAAAGATACAGTTCATTTCTTAGCCTCCAAGCTCCCAGCCTGGAAAACACCTGCCACAATACTCTCATGTGGGAAATCCTGCAAACTTGATTCACACTTCTATTAGATGATCTCAATACTCGTGTAGACAAACCCTAAAATAAAAGTTTAATGGAGCCAAGGTAGGAGAGGAAATATTTCTGATCATGTAGATCGTGCATCACCTGAAGGATAAAAATTTCCTTCTATGAATCTACCAAAGCAGATGTCCTGATTAAGATAACAGAAATAAGAAATCAGTTTTCCAGTTTAAAAGTCTCACTAGGTTGTTGTAAAAAAAGAGCTTCTACACAAAAAATATGCAGAATACAACAAACCCAACAAAGGCATAATTTTAACATTCAGTGTTCCCAAAGCTATCAGAGCACTCATTAAATTACTACAAATAATAATTGAGAGGAAATATTACTGTAAAAAACACATTCATGTATTCACATCGGCTTTCTGGTTCTAAACTGTACCATATAATCCACATTCCATTTAAAGTTCCATGTTTACTTCCTTGCCTGCAAATGCAAGATAAAATGGTCCATGAAAATAAGCTGAATCCTGTTTTGAGTGGATGAACTCAGTATTAAAATTGGGTATATAGGCTGAAGTCATTCATCTTACCGTATTAGAATTAAAACAAAAAACCAGCAAACAAAGTCTTAACAATGGCTTGGAAATCAGTTAACAAAGGGTTAGCAGAAAACTAACACTAAACTAGCACTCACAGTTTTTATGCAGCAAACTCTAACACCTCATGCACCATATACAGACACCTTCGAAGTACATCCGCATTTCTAAACCATGAACTCACGGACGCTGACTGCCATAACTCCTTCCTCCCCAACAGAACAGAAGATACTAAAACTCAACCACCACTAAACTGACTCTGCTGATTCAGGTCCATTTCTAGCTCATCCTGGGCTGATGCTGACAAAGCAAGCTACCATTGACAGGCAGCAACCATGTCAGCAGGTGGAGAAGTCTGAGAAAAAGAAGTGCTTGCCACCCTTTCCTATTTCTCAAGGATATTTCGTGTTGTCAGGAACAGTCAATACTCCACAGAGCAGCTCAGACTACAGTATGCAGGTGTACATAAGGCTGGGATACACAGTGATTTCACAGCTGCAAAGGAAAACCTTCGCACCAGTTTGAGAGATGTGCATGAGAAGTCCAGCCACACCATACACCTACACTGAGCTCCAAATACTGTTCAACCTATCCTGTCTTGGTATTCACTTACATATTTGCTTTTTTGCTTCAAATTTAGGCGGTAGAACTTTCAAAGCAGGAACTATTTTCCTCATGTGTTAATACACTGCCTGGCACAGTAGGCTAGGCTCTGGTTTTGAGTTGTAACCCAAATTAACCAGCTCTAATTTTTCATGGAAAGACATGGTAAGAAAAGAGTATTTAAGGGACTACATTATCCCTACCTGAAGCCCCAATGGGCAAATGTTTTCCTGGGGATTCTATGACTTTGTATTTTAATACCCTTAGCAAACTCCATTCCCATGCAAAACCAACCCATTTCTCAAGCTACCACAGCTGCTTTCCAGAAGAAAGCTCCCCTGGCTAGCTTCTTCTAAAATGCTGGAGGAAGCGTGAAGGGGGAAGGCAATAGAGTGATTTCCTGTATTTCAGCCTTAGCTCTTGCATCCTGTTTCAGGCATGTATGAGAAGCACATACAGTGGCGATAAGACTCTGTTTACTTTTAATATAAGACCTGGGAACTGAGGCTGGAAATACAGAAAGTAGTACAAATACTCTCTTTCATTTAAAAAATTTCTTTAATGTACTTACTGTAAGCAAGGCTAACTGAACAATCAGAAAGGAGAAACTGCTCTTCTTCAATTCATTATTCACTTTGTACAATGAGACAGAAAACTTTCTATATAACAATTTAATTAAAGAATATATTACAATGCAGCAGAATAATAAGGAGTTGGTACAAACAAAACACAGTTGAACATCTGGAACATCTGTTCCTGTGTTTCAGAATTTTGATTCTGCACTCTTAGTAAGACACTTAAAATTGCAGGTTTTATGGTCCTAAAATGAAAAAGACCACATTATAAAGCTGAGTCTTCAGGAAGCAACTCTTGCTGCTTTGCTGAAGGAAATTGAAACTCAAGCACTGAAATGAATAGCTGCAGATATAACTTGACCAATTTATAAAAGTACTCAATTTCACTTGTAAGAAGTTCACTGTCCTTCTCCACAACACATTCTCATTTCCTTATATACAAACTGTTGGTTATTAAACGTCGGCACTCAGAAGAACAAACTCAGAACTGAGTTTTGCCACGTGTACCTTAAGAGTTTTGCAAGACTGCCACTGACAAAGAAGAATTAAATGCTACTGTTTTGGAACAAACCCAACTGTCTAAATATTTAAAGTGCATTTAAGTGAGGACATGATTTACAGCCTTTTTCCTTTAAAAAGGACTTTCATTCTCAAGATTATGAAAACAGACCACAGATATCACAGCTGCAGTGGCTATGGCCATCATTCATATTCTTACATACACAGTCACAAAATACAGTGCAGAATTACAGTTGAAGGGTATTTCTCAAATAGTACTCACAATTTTAAAGTTGTGCAGGCAACATTAATGCTGAGATTTCCTGATTGCAATATTTATAATGTGGTCTTTTAGAATTACATCTAATGCAATTTAAATCTATGCCACAGAATTTTTTATAAAAAGATATTTCTTTAGATGGAGAACATCAGAACAGAGTACAATATATTTTTACGATTCCGTATCAGTGCTTCTGGAAGACCCAATACTGCAAAGACTTTGTCAGTATTAATTTTGTACATTCAGTAGGGACAGTGAGTTCTCTGCAACATGAAGGGGTGAAAATCCCAAGATGATAGTGACTTCCTTTAAAGTTGAGGAAAAGATAACAATATGGAAAGATAAAAAGAGGTCAGCAAAAGTTTAAGAACACTCCACTGCATACTTACACCATCTATACTCCTTCTAGCATGAGGTCCGTATGTATCTTCAGACCCTAAAACCTGTATGTTAACTGCACTGTAATCTTCATACCCAAGCTGACTGAAAATAAGACGAGTCCTGCAACAAATGATTTTTTTTTATTAGTAAACTGTCTCAAAATGATTATCTGAAGAAGCCCTGTGTGGTCCACAGAAGTTAACTCTTGTCAAGTAGCTGTATAAAAGATTTTATCAGTTGAAATATTGGATTTAAGTTAGGATTATAAAAGTATTTTGCATTGGTGGAACATTTTGAGCACACTGATAATAGGTAGTTGTTATAAATATTAGCACAGCACCTGAAATAGTGAAGCAATGTACAGGACTTAAATACAAAACACAATTTTTTAATTGACGTAAAGAAATTGAAGTGTTTTCATGCATCACAAATGAGGCCACCTTTATTTTTCATGAGATAAAAAAAGACAACCTCATTTAAGGTAACTGAATTCACAAACTGTGTCTGTACCAAGTTATTTTAAATTATTTATCTACAAACATTACAGTTACAGATACTACAGTTTGAAATACATTCTGTGGGTCATTTTTAGCCCTTTCATGTGTTAGTAATGCAACAGAGAACCATGAAAATGAAAGGATACCAGAGACCATTTCAAAAAGACTTTTTCACACACATATTGCCAAATTGCTTCTGCTTTCAACAATGAATAAACAAGTAAAGGAGAAGTACACAAGAAAGAAGCAAAATAAGTCATCTTACAAGCTGCCAATGTCTTAGGCTAACAACTAATTTGACCTGTATAAATGAAGCTCCTTAAAATTTTTACACCTTATTCTGCACTTGTTGCCATTAGACTACTGGGCAGAACTTAACTTAGAACAGACTGGAAGCTGGGCAGCTGAAAGATCATGTCCTTAGAATATTCTTTTCTCTGTTCAGGGAGACCTGGACAGACTCGATCAACAGCCTAAGGACAACTGCATGAAGTTGATTCAGTATGGCGAAGTGCTGGGTCCTGCACTTGTGTGGCGGCAACCCCAGGCAGCACCACAGGCTGGGCAAGAGTGGCCTGAGAGCTGTTTGGCAGAAAGGAACTTTTAGGGGCTGGTGGACAGCAGCTGAACATGAGCCAGCGTGTGCCCAGGTGGGTGAGAAGGTCAGTGACATCTTGGCTTGTATCAGCAATAGTGTGGCCAACAGGACCAGGACAGTGACTGTGCCCCTGTATTCACCACCAGTGAGGCCACACCTCGAATTCTGCATTCAGTTCTGGGCTGCCCACTTTAAAAAGAATACTGAGGTGCTGAAACACATCCAGAGGCAAAAAGGCTTGTGACAGGCCTAGAAAACATGTTTTATAAGGAATGGCTGAGGGAGCTGTGGGTGTTTAGCCTGGAGAAAAGGAGGCTCAGGAGGGACCTTGTCACCCTCTTCAACTACAAGAAAGGAGGGCGTACTGAGGATGAGACCAGCTCCTTCTACTGTGCCTGCAGCAAGAGGGCCAGAGGAAATGGCTTTAAGATGAGACAGGGGAGATACAGATTAGATACCAGAAAAAATATTTTCACTGTTCAGGTTGTCAGGCATTGGAATAGGTTTCCCAGAGAGGTGGTGGAGTCACCATCCCTGGAGGTGTTTTAAGAGGTGTCTGGATCTGGCACTGGGTGATGTGATTTAGGGATTACAGCGATGGAGCTGGGTTGATAGTTGGACTTGCTCATCTTAAAGGTCTCTTCCAAACTTGACAATTCTAAGATTTTATGAACAGAAATTGGTAAAAAGATTGGATGTCAATGTTTCCTAAAGAGTTATAGCTATTGATAGAGCATTCTTTGAGAGTCATCAGAACAGCTTAATTCTTATTCTCTGTCTGCACTGACATACACCAATCTTTTGATGTGTCAAATAAATAATTCCACATATTAAGCTGTTTAAGACCACATTTGAGATGAAGAATACATTTTTGTATATTGTAATTTTCAAAATAGAGAACTTGGCCACAGGCATGCCTAATGGGCTAGAGGCCACTTATCACAACAGTTAATCAGCCTTCAGCTACCTCACGTCACCTTTCCTCTGATGATCACTCAAAAGAGCACAGTAAACAGCCTGAATTAATTTTCTAGGTATCACAGAGGCAGCAGCACGACAATCTGCTGCAAAGTTTCGATCAAACAAAAGATTCACATAGTCCAATCTGAAATAATGTCCAAGAGCAAACATGAAATGGAAAACACACCATGCTATTTTTTTCCTAAAAGAATCAGCTAGCTTCCAGAAAGATTGCTTTCCAAAGGCTCGAAGTCTCCAAGTCTTTGTAACTTCCTGAAGGTTTTTCCATCGTTTCATTTTCTTAATAGCTCTTGGACACAAGCTTTTAGCATCTGCAATTACACAGCCCCTATCAGCCTGCTCTCATCAGCCATGTCTCTTCAGGGAAGTCAGACAACTCCTCCTTCATCACAGTGCTGCACACATGCACATGAACAATCACTCCAAGGTCATGGTAAACCTTGCATTTCTGACTTTCCAAGAGTAGTTTCCACATGGGTCTACAACAGGACTGGAAGGAAGCTTTATATAAACATGGCACTAGGAAATAGATCTCATAACTAGAGACCGGAGCTACTGGATAAGCACTGAGAGACTCCTGATAAGGAATTATATTTAAAAGGAATCTCTCCTTGCCCAAATATACTGGCATGGTAATACAGCTAAAGGTTTATCAGTCTGTCTTAGAATTGTAAAATTGTTCTAGCAAAAAAACAAAGCACAAAACAATCATTGGGTCCCATTTTAAAAGGTAGTAAAACAATTGTGTTTTAAACACAAACTTGGTAAACTGCTAACATTTCATATCACTAAGACTTTTCATAAAAAGTTCTGTGAAACTCCTGAAAACTAGTTTCACATGGGTTTATCTCTGGCATCTAATAATATTGAATCTGAATCACAGGTTTTCCCTGACTAATTTGGGTTTCTCTCGACTATCCAGCCATCTATTTTCAAACATATTTGGCACTTTTCTCACTCTGTCAAACGTAGCTGAAGTGCAGTTATAAATTGAAAACAGGTTTCCTGAACAGGCTACTTAAGTCTTGAAATGTCATCCCAATAGGAAAACTATCATCTTCTGGGATTCTTACAAGGTTAGTAATGTTGCCATTGCGTGTCACTGCTTTATTTTCACCATCTCTGGAAAAAAAAAGCAAGCCAGAGCCCCTTCCAAGACTCAAATACCAACCTTTGCAGAATGCCTTCCGCAGTGCGTCTTGCTTTTTGTACTGCCTTTGGGCCTCCCACTGGACACACAGCAGTAGCTCTGAAGCCATCAAGGTAAGTGGCATTTACCTAATGATATAGGGATTATGAAGTTACATGGAATTCCATACTGATGGGCTATAAATGCTCCCTGGCAATCATTATCTATACAAATATATACTTCTTACACAAAGTAACAGGTTTATACACATCAAGTAAGGTTTGCCTTTTCAAATTTTCCTTCTCTTTCTTTTACCTTTGGGGCAGAGAAGATGAGGATAGTGCTAAGTTTAGCATTTTCTCCAAAATTTGAGATTTTGTAAATAAAAAAATATCTTTCACACCACGGAATGAGACAATACCTTATAAAATGTTGAAGGAGGCAATCCTTTTGCTCCAGAAACTTTTACTGCTCCACCATCAAAACCTATAATGGTTAAAAATCAGTAATTAAGCTTCTTCAATATAACTTCAAAGACATTCTTTTGTGATACATATTAATCAAATGCACTTAATTAAAAAGCAAATCATTGATAGCTGTACTGCCACAGAAGAGAGAACCTTTCAGAAAACAATTCTTTCTGCCTCAGAAAGAACAGCAGCAAACTGGTGACTGAATTTATGACTTCCATGAGCCTTTTAAAAGGGTGACTAAAATGTTTATTCATGCACTTAAAAAATACTTAACACAGAAAGCACCCTTAGGACTTTAGACTCAACAGTTATTTTCCTCTTAATATCCGGTTATTGCACACACACACACAGAGCATATAATTTACTGTAGCTGGCTGAAATGGATTGCAGTCCCTCACTTGGCAAAGAATCAAAACAAGGTGAGAAACCAGTGAGAGCTATTTGCTGATAGCTTAGTAAGTAAAGGGGTAACTTAACTTTAGCTTTCTTGTCAGTAACAGAAACAGTCTGAATATATGTTCCAGGGCAACAACAATGTTCAGTATTAGGAATATTAATGCCAACAAAAAGGAGAAAATTGCTGTGATGGCATCAGATTCAAGCTTGAGCTGCAGAAATTCAGTAAGTGCTACTCCTTGAAAACCAGCAGTGCGGGATCAGCACCTCACATTTCAGAGACAATTGCGTAGTTCACCTGTGCCTAACCTGTGTTTGCAAATATTTAAGAAGCAGTTCAAAGCTATACACAAATACTCTGAAAAGATCAGATCAGTGCATATCTAAAAAAGTAAATGTCACTAGTACAAATTTTACGCATCACTCAAAAAACATCATCGCTCTCTCTCAAGACTGACATGAGGTTAACTTAACTCTCTCAATATAGAGCTACATCCCTCCATTCAGGTGAAGATCTGGAAGAGCTTCATGTTCCAGATGAAAGAGTAATACAAAGAAAAAAAATACCACAAAACCAAATAGCATAGCATCCATTGACAAAAAGAAAACAGAAGCACCTCTCAGCTCATAAGCAGGACAATAAAACTGGCAACATAAATAGCAAAATTAGATAGCTTGCCTCTTTTTACTAGTGTACATGTCAAAGCACTTCAAACTAAAATATTTAAGCAATCTGCCCATTTTCCATCTGTTATATTTCTAAGACGACTAACTGAAAGTTCATGTGAAAGTTCATTTTAAGTTCAAACATGTCATATCAGGTCATTTGCAAGCTAAAAGTTCATAGGAAGGTTAGGGTTTCTTTTTTTAAAAAGAAAAAGACTAGGGGCTAAGAGCAGCGAGCTGGCCTTATCAGACTGCCATTTAGTTCTGTTGCATGAGCAGAAGATTCACTGTACCATCTTATGGTACTTTATTACTCAAGCAGAATATTTTTTATGTTACCACATTTTGAGTTTTATCCCACAAAGTTTTAAATTTGAGATTTTGATTGTTCTAGGCTTTAGAAAGACTCTTGGCATACTGAAACAAATAAGTTCCATTAGAAGGAAAAAATATAATATAGTAAAAACCAAGCTTTAGATCACTGGAAAAAAATTTTCAAGCTGTCTTACTCAAATTACAGTTCTTTGAACCTGTTAAGCCTGGAGGTTTTTCTGTTTTGCTTTTGAAGCTAAATCCTGAACATACATAATATCCATCTTTAGTCTACTGGCTGTTAAGTGTTTTGAGGACAGCGAATGGATTTTTTTAAAAAAAAGATTCTCAGGTGGAAATCCTGTACCTATTCATGCTTCTACCACTTACTATGATCCACCTAAATGTCTGAGAAAAACATCATTAACAAGTAGTGCTTTGAAACACACAGCCTTTCATTGTTACCAACGCTTCAAATGTCCTAAGTTAAAACATGTACAAAACATTTCTTTGAGAAATTCAGCTGCAGTTAAAAAAAATACTGAAATCATAGGGAAGCTCTGTTGTTCACACTGAATACATAGCTTAAGGACCTTGTTAAGGCATGCATTGAAAAGTAAAGCAAAGGGAGTAGTGATCAAAAATATACATTAGTCAGCCAGCAAGAAAAATAAAACTATGTTTTAAATTTCTAAAGGAATTTCTAGAAGAAGTCCTTGAAAGTGTCAGTTTAATACAGTTGGATTTTTTTAGGAACTGATTTCAAGAGAAATTTTTTTTGCAAGAAATATGCAGAGACTACATGGAAAATAAAGTAGCTGCTTTTGTTTGATAACACACTTCATTGACACAGATATCTTTACATGTAAGGAGACTAACCTGGAATTTCGGTGATGGAAACCTGGGAAAAGTCACATGTAACATCTGGTAAAAGATAGCGCTGAGGATTTCCCAATTCATACACCAATTGTTCAGCTACAGTGCCAAAAGAGATTAGTCCCCCTGTGTCTGGTGGTTTGGAAAGAATAAAGTCTCCTTCAGAGGAACATTCTACAATGGGAAAGCCTATGTTGTGCCTAGAATGTGAAAAACATTAAGAAAAAATCCCTATAAATACAAAAGAAAAGTGAAAAGAAATATTAACAACACACCAGAATTTTATAGTAATGACAAATTAAATAAAACTTACCAAAAGTTATGATTTATCTATTTGTTTCTATAGAAACATGCACAGAAAGAAGCACTGAGCAAACTGCTCAACTAAAATAATGTGAGGGTGTATTCTACTGGCTGGTAAGGAAGTGCAGATGTAACAAGGGATACCAACCTCACACATGGATGTAGGAAGGGAATGGAGAAGGACACTAACAGAAACAGTTAAAGTAAAAAGAAGCTGAAAGAATTAGAGGACTGCAATTAAAGATGTACATTCAGAATAAAACAAACAATTGTTAATTCTAGCCCCATTTGGCTACAGCAGCAAATGCAGCATGGTGATGGAGATGTCTAAATACATCCTTTGTAAAGAGGCAGCTAAAGCAGGAAGAACAAAGTGTGCTGGGAACCTCAGAGTTGAAGGGAAGTAGGAAACAGGAGTAATCACACCTACAAAGGCTAATTTCACATTTTAATAATAAATTATACACAGAAAAGTCATAATCAGAAAACAGAAAGGCATGAAAGTTAAGATCTTCAGCACACAGAAGCCAGAACTAATAGAAAATTATAAGGCACCACAAAAAGAAAAGTAGTGAAATTACGGACATGTTCCTAAACTAAAATATTCCCCTTCCTCCTCACATTCTCACAAGTGTAATACATAAAAAATCATCAAATAGTTCATAGTAAGAGGCACTGGTCATTACAGTAGCAGGGCAGAATTTTCAGGATTATGTGGACAAGATCCAGACATCTGCTTTTCTAGCTAAAAGGCTTTCATTTATTTGCAGTGAATTTGAGCAAAATTAAGAACTTAAAACTTTTCAGAAGTACCCAAGAATTAAAATAAGAGTGTAAATATTCTTCTAAAAAGGCTACCTGACTCCCTCCCCTCTCACAGGAACTCTGAAATTTGTACAAATGTCCCACAGACACAAAATGAACACAAAAAGAGGAGTTAAGGAGATATAGTCCCCTGCAAAAGCTAAACAGTTCTAAAAAGGTCCTAATAATGAAAGGTGGTGAACTTTACCACACTCATTAAAGTCAATGACCTTCAG
The DNA here is from genome assembly GCA_013400515.1 of Erpornis zantholeuca. Taxonomy (NCBI): domain Eukaryota; kingdom Metazoa; phylum Chordata; class Aves; order Passeriformes; family Timaliidae; genus Erpornis; species Erpornis zantholeuca. The sequence goes on along the minus strand of VZTN01034430.1, from coordinate 2,023 downwards.
GTCTTTCATACAAACTTAAAACCAGTCTATCCCTCAATATAATTATTTTTGGGTGCTAGTGGTAACAATGTGCTGAACATACAACTGAGTATCAGCAAAGGTTACATGAACACAGCTTGTATAACATAAATCCACAAAGTCTGGAAGAAAGTAAGCAAAAAAACCCCAGTGAACTCTTAAGGGACATTAGTAAAAGTTCATGGGAGCTTGAGCAGATTCCTTATCATCAAGAATATTCAAACATAACTCCATTATTTTAAAAAAGGATTAAGATACAAGATCTGCTACCAGAGATCAGCAACTTTAAACACTTATAGCATACAAACTTGAAAAGTATGGTAGCTGGTGGATACCTAGAACAGCCCACAAAAAAACAGTAAAGATAAAACTTCATTTGACTGATCTTTGAAACTATTTAAACCACTGAACAGATACAGGAAACAAAAAAGCCCACTCTGGTGAATGCAAAGAATTAAATGGGATCAACAGTTTTATATACAGGTTATTCTAGTGGTTGAGGGGGGGTGATTTGAGGAGAAGAGGAGAGAGAAAAGATGATAGCAGGAAGTATGTAATATCCAAAATTTTAAAGTGTGACACAAAACAACAAGACAACAAGTGTGACACAAGAAAAAAACAACACCCATAACCTCCCTCAATTCTTGATCTTGAACGTTAAAACATAGTAGATTAACATGTGTAGTTATCCCAATTTTAGATGTAAGGAGACACAGAGGAAGCATCATGATTTGTCCAGTGTAACAAATCAGGATCGGTGACTGAACAAGCCTAGAATTTAGAAGCTTTTGCCCTCTCAGTGCCATGTTTGTGTGCTTGACCCTATCACCTATCCATCCTAAGACAACAGCACCAAGTGCCCTGCTAGCAGGTTCAGTGCAGCTTATTCAGATCACATACCCAAAAGAGGTATCACTCCCAAGAAGCCAGATCACCCAGTGATCACCCAGTGCAGTCCATCTCCCTGCACTGACAGCCAGTGTCACTGCTGCAGCCCACTCTGCTCTCAGTCATCAACACATGCAGCTCCTACAGTACATTCCTGCACCTACCCCCCAGTCATCTTTGTTTTCATGGAAAAAGTAAACTGTACACACTCAACTTCCTACTCTGAACCACTAAGTCTACTAACATTGAATCAACTTCATTTTGCCCAGCTTCCACTCTCAAAACCCCCAAACCATTAAAAAACAAAACCCAAATATAGTAGTGAGACAAAGTGAGAAATTTCACCCCCCAATATGATCAAAATATGGCAAATATTATTTCCCCCTCAGCATACACCACCACCCAATGAACTTCCCTGCATGGTGAGTTAGCTGCAGAAGATGTGTGCTCCCCCAGCTCTGAAAGCTTCCCTCACTTTTTAAACAATTCACAACATGGAAATGCAATGATCTGGGAAAGAAGTCCCTGGATTCTACCTGTATCATAACTGTATGGGTGACTGGGAAAGTACATATATACATATATATATATACATATGTATCCAGTACTATCTTGTAGCAGATGGCACTAATAACCCACAATAACACATATACATTTAAGACAAAAATGTATTTTGTAAATTACTGGTCTATCACTCCTATGATACAGTCAAATGACAGCTACTTAAACCTGGTATAAAAAGCTCCTTAGCAGCAGTAGCTGCCTGGATCAGGTATACCACAGGTGCTATAAACACAGGCTCACCTTGACCAGCACTTCCACTTTTA
>VZTN01034429.1:101167-147052 GCA_013400515.1 Erpornis zantholeuca | reverse complement strand
AAACATTTCCATTAGCAAGATGGTGATCTTTTAGGTTTTTTTGTGAGACAGTCTGGAAAGTTTTTAAATTAACTTTTCCATACAGAAGCCTGAAGCCCAAATGAAATAACATGGTACAGTAGTCACATTTTTTTACTGCTGCCACATGTAACTGCGGCAGAAAATGATTAAAACAAAGTGAGACTGTCAGATTTTAAAGTGGGTTTAATTTCTTTATGAGCTTTGTCTATCATTTGATTCATAATTATTTTATTTCATGCTCTCATCTTATGAGAACTTGTCAAAAAGCTTTTGAAATCCTAATAAGTAGGTTCACAGGGTCTTCTTTGGCCACAGTTTTCCTAACCTTTTCAAAGAAGACAGAAAGCCTTTAAATTAGGCTGATCTGCAAGGCAGCTAATTTTTGTAGTGTCAGAAAATCACTGACTTCTGTAGTTTGGGCTATTCTTTCAAATATAAACATGTAAAAAATAAAACTGAAACAGCTTTTAATGCAATCTGTGTTTACTAATACGAGCTAATAAAATCACATAATATTACTTAGTATTGTGCTAATGGGTATTTCTTTATGCTATATGAGAACTATATTAATTGATGTTATACATCACTACAGCACTTGCTGTGCAGCCCAGAGGAAGAACAATTCTTGACATTGCTTACACATTATTTACTCAAGCTGTAAAAAAAAAAACCTTTGGAGACACAAAAATATGAACAATGTATTGAAGAGGTTTATTTGATTTGCTTGTTATTGCACTGTATGAATTTGGACTCAGTATGTCATGTGAGAAAGTTGTTTGCTGCCTGTTTGGGAAATCTCAGATATGTTTTCATGTAGCTCCTAGGAGTGATATCTACACCTCAGCAGACCTGTACCTTACACCACAGTAAAAAGAGGCAAAAAAGATGATGTTTGTCCTTTTTAGATATCACAGAATGGCCTTGGTTGGAAGAGACCTTAAAGATCATCTTGTTCCAACCTCACTGCCATAGGCAGGGACACTTTCCACTAGACAGGTTCCTCAAAGTCCCACCTGACCTGACCTTAAATGAGGCAGTCACAGCTTCCCTGTGAAACCCTCAAAGAAAAGAATTCCTTCCTAACATCCAATCTAAATCTACTCTCTGTCAGTGTGAAGCCATTTCCTCTTTTCCTGTCACTCCAGGACCCTGTAAATAATCAGGTGTTGCAGTCAGAAAGAAGCAAACTGAAGGAATAAAGAGTGTAGAATTATCTCAGCTGTGGAGTTAATCCCAGTTGTTCACACGGTCTCCAACACGTCAGGTAAAACTGTAGCACTGCAACAATTACCTTTGCATCGAAGCTCAGAGGATAGGTTGAACCCAGGCCAAGAAATTAGTTCAGACTAAAATTAAAGGGAAATTAACATCATCCCATTAAAGCCAAATGCTGGAGAGGCAGAAGTGGGCCAGCAGGAAAAGGTGTAAGTTGGGTGTCACCACACAATTTTGTGCAAAGCAAAGAAGCTGGGGAAGGCCAGAAGTCAATTTCAAAATGTCAGGTCAATGGGGAATCTCGATTTATCACTGCAAGGATAATTTAAAAAGAAAGAAGAGACAAACCTCCTGTGTTTTCTTATCTTTCTGAAGTAAAAATTAATAAAAAAAAAATCCTAAACCCAGGTACAGCAAAATAACAATAGTTACTTCAGAATAATCCAGTATCCAACTCATGGATGCAAAGAGTTAGGGAAACTTTGCATAACAAACCCCTGAAAAGGATGGAGGTGATCTGTATCAGTCTTAAAATGCCTGTTGCATTTTGATGCTGTTTCCTGTACTGTGAATTTTGAACCAGCAAGAGTTAAGTAGGCTTTTCTGAAATTCAGTGTAAGCCTTATTTAAATGCACACTTCTACTCAACAGGGTTTGAGAGCTCCTGAAAACCTATGGTGGCAATGATGAAACCTGACCCATCACCTTAACAATTTTATGTGCCCCACTATGCAATTCATGTGTGGAATCACTGGCAACAATTACAGGAGCATTGGGTGAGATATAAAATGATGCAACATGACAGCTAAATGGTAGTTTTATTTGTTTATTATCTTGAAGAATCCTTATTTACAAACCAGAGTTCCCACTTCTTTCTGCACAGAGCAGTTGTCACACTCAGCATCTACTTGGATCTGTGCTTTGACCTGGATCTTTAGCTGTGTAGTGGCTGCCTGATATGTTTGACTTATTTCACCACTTAGAAAAAAAGGACAAAACCAGTGTCCATTTAAAGTATAGTACTTCCTTGTAAAGACACCAGGGTATCTCATGGATAGTTCTGTTGGGCAGCTTCCCACCAAATGTTTAATGTAACATCTGGAACACAAAATTACGAACATATGGGTGCACAGTTCATTGACTAACTTATCAGCTGCTTAGTATTCTCCTGTTATTCCATCTAAATATTTTAAGAAAAGGAATAGCCCAAAACCATGCTACCATACACATCTTTCATTTATTTTCTTCAAGAGTAATTAGCAAGATCTGTATTTTATCACCTAGACCTCAGAATAGCCAGCAGCACAGTGAGAATGACTGTTGTGGGCAAGGTGAGGGACAGCCATATGAAACCCTCCAATTTTAATGCCACAAATAATCAAAGTGCGACCAGGAAACTCATTTGTGTGACAGCTCTGAACTGTATGGCACAGTCCTTCCACAAATTAAAAACCATCGGTCCATTTTTTGGGTTATCAAAACATTCTGGGTACCTTGAATAAGTACAAATTCCTACAGCATAGAATATCATTATTTGAAAGATAAGTATACCTAGATATCTCCAGCTATACACTATTATGTTTAAAGTACTAGGGGTTCTCCTCCCCTTTTGTCTAGGTCTCTGTAGTGCAGTGTTAGCAGATAAGAATTTGGCATCTCCAGAGATGAGACACAGACCTTTTCTAATTCTGTTCAGCTCTATGTTATATGGTGAAGAGAAAATTAATTTTGCAGCTCCAGATCAGAGATCAGGTGAGTGGCAGCAAGACAACCACAGAATCTTTAGATCAAGGGATTCTTTTTCTTTCAATATGCACTGCATGAAAAATAAAAATGCTGCCTTCAGAGCAGTGATCCATACTTACCCAGATTTCCTTATCAGCATCAGAAAATAGGAATGTCCTCCAAACCCTCATGTTAGGTATTTACTGTGTGTTTCATGGCCTGGGTCCTGGGACTGCAACAGTTGTGCAGGGAAGGGATGAGGTAGCCCATGGGCAAGCACTCTGATGAATTTGCATTAAACCACAGGATGGAGTTGAACTTCTCCAGGCACATCAATGTGCATCAATCAACTTTGTTTGTCTAGTGTGAATGTGTGTGTGTGTATGTTTGAGCTGAACAATTTAAATATCCTCAGCATTGGTAATATTCCTTCTTGCAAATAAACTTCCACAGGAAACAAAATTGTCCTTTGCTGTTGTATATCTCATGGTTCCCTTCTTGGGTCATAACAAAAAGCAAGAAAAAGAAATGCAGCCAATACATGAATAAATAACAATGAGAAAAATGACCAAATAATAGCTGATGGATAGGCAGAGGGATTTACAGTGCAGCTGCTGGGGACACAGAGCTTCCAGAAGCATTGATGGAGCTGCCACTCCCCAGACCTGGTAGTCATTCCAGACTGCTAACACAAATGTTTATCCCTCCAAAAGACACGTTTTCTTTAGCTCTCTCAGTCATAAGTTCAAGACACACATTGCTCAGTATCCCTTCCAGAAAACATTGGTTCCAAAGTGGTTTTTTTTTTTTTTTTTTTCTTTTTTTTTTTTTTTTTCTAGGAAAGAGGAGACAATATTTTTGGCTGTGGAGCAATGAGAGTGAGTGAGCTAAATTAATTTGAGAAACAAATTGTGTTAAGTGAGGGGAGCTGATAGATAAGCAGCCATGGGAAATCTATCTAGAGGGAGGACAAACGAGCACAACTTGACTTTCATGTAACCCTTAATCTATTTATAGAAGGAAGAGTTGGGAAATGAAGTACCTTTCAACAGCAGTTTAAGTCAACAACTAAAATTAATTGCCTTCACTTTAAAACTACAATACTTGTGCAGGCTGCACATGAACAGCCAATTTCACACTCGCAGACTCTGGCAAAACAACCTCCTCTTGGAAATAGAGAAAAAGTGAGCCCTGCCTTTCCTAGATTTAATAAGCTTCCCATTTGTCAAAGCATGCAGAAAGGGATCTCGTGCTGCAGAGGCAGGAGACCATCATTATGAACTATCTGGTTTTGCCTCTGCAGCTCAAGGATATAAAGTGCCAATATTTGCTTGTATCAGTATCACAGGCAGGTTGTACTGGCTTTTGTGCCAGTATCACACCACTCACCTCACACCTGAGAAGCCCAGCAATGCTGGCAGAGTGCTTGAGCATGGAACTTGGACCTTGCCCGTGGTGAAAACATGAGACTGAGTCTCAGCCATGAGATAGCACAGTCCCTGGGCACCTGCCAGCCCTCAGCACCACCAAGGCACTTCAGCACTGGGCTGTGGGGCAAACCTCACAGGAATAGTTTGGGAATTAAATAAGTCAGCTGGTTCCATTGCCTTCAGTGATATGATTTAATAAAGCCAGAATTGCCCTGAAAACCCTTTCTTGTTATTATTTTGTTTAACTTTTACTTTGGACTGAAGGTTGGAAAAGTCATGACCTTTTTGGATTTTTCTCCCTTTGCAGAGCTTGGTGGCATACCTGCTCTCTGAATGCTGTCCTGTGGGTATTTCTTATTCACCAAGATATTTATCTCTTTCTGACATTTTAGATAACAAATAGATGGGCTGCAAGCCCATCAGCCAGCAGCCAGGGAGCTCCCACTTACCTACAGCCTAAGTCTGGCCAGAGCCCTCAAAGCTCTGAAATTCATTCACCACACGTGAAGACTGAGGCTTGGTCATGTCAGCACTGCTCTCCAGCCCAATTTTTACACTGTGTGTGTTTATTTCTGCCAGCTGAGGAAACACAAGCTGGACACAAAATAATACCTTTCTCATTTGGCTTTTAACTGAGATCTTTTTTGATTTCCCCTCAATCTGCAATGGGAAGGAAAAGCCTGTCAGCTTTTTTTTAAGTCTACCTCAGAACTATTAAGGAACTCTTAAAATAAATGATAGTAAACATGGGCTATGTATGTGCTTGTTTATATGCTGTGTTTATAAGAAGTTTTGAATTCTATCCCATTGTTTGTAAATATTCTATATAACTCATCTGTTTTTATGTATTAATTCGTATGTGTTCATTTATTTTTGGTAACAACCTGTTTTATGGAAATGTTTTAATAAAAATCTGTGAACATGAGGAAAAGTTGAGCACAATACAGATGCACAAACACTCGCTGCATGACTCGGAGGAAAAAAAAAGTTACAAGGGATTCACACATCATCTAAATAGAGCAATGTATAAAACAGAAATGCTGAATGAATCGAGTGTGTAAGTACAGGCTAAACAGGACCATTGCCAGCCCTGCTTTCCTGTGATCCAGTCTATCCATCATGCCACAGCAAAAGGGTGGTGAGCCAGCAGCAGAGGTGTGTGGGGCTGTCACCCACAAGGTAAATGTGGGATGTAGGGAGGACCAAAAGCAGCCGAATCTGGTCCAGCAGCCAGGAGTTTTCGAGGGCAGTGCTGGGCAGAGGGACTCTTTCCCCAGGATTCATGGAGGGGGTAGAGAAGATGACACCCCAGCAGTGCACTCCCCAGGGTGACAGCCCTGCTGCTGCACTGGTGCCTTGATATATCACTTTGGCTGGGTTTAATCTGGCTGCCACAATATTTCCAGACTCACGGGGCATCATGTGTCTTTATTAAAGTTTGCTGAGCATCTTGAGATCCTTTGACAAACTGTGCTAAATGCCAGGTGTTATTTTCACTTTTCCCCAGATATACTTAATACAGTTGTCTGCTGTTCTGCTGATTGCCACTCTTACTGCAGATATAGAGACATGTTAAGTAGTAAGGCTATCAATCAACTCGTGTGTGGAAAAAACTCATGGGGTGCACCCAAAGCACCAAAGACTGCTTTGCTGTTGCTTTCTGTTGTGGTTTTACCTGTGGAGACAGAGAGCAGGTAGGGGCTGGCAAGCAAGCTGCATGTGGCTGGTCACATCCCTCCACGCCACATCCTGCCCTCAGCCTCAGACCTTGGGTCTGCATCAAGTTGTCTCCAGCCCAGGCATTTAGAGGGACTTGTGCCTCCTCTCTGTCTCTGCCCATCCCTCACCCTCATGTGGGAACCCTGTGCAACTCTTGGAAAACCTGGAAGGGCAAGCAAGGGCCATCTGACCCACCAGTGGCATTTTCCCTTTTTTTTGTTCCTATTCAGCTGGACAATGTAGAAATCCCACATTTCCTCGAGCAAAGACTCACTGCCAAACTGGAAAGCTGGGTATGATTCCTGAAATGCTGACTCTTGTGGTTGCAACATCTCCCTCTCCCAGCTCCAGCGTGACAGGGAAGACTCCACCTGGAGCTGAAACACTCACAGAGGGAAGATGGGAGTGACCTTGAAGTTTAGAGTAACGAGTGTTTTGGAACACAATACCAAATTTTGTAACGAAATGCCAGAGCTGTTTACACTTCAGAGAAAATTTTGGACACAGTTCCACATCCAAGGTTAATAATAATGTTTTGGGTGCAGGACTAATGGAATAAGTAAAAAGTTGGCTCAGAAATAAATGATGAAGAATGGGGAAACAAAGAAAATAAGTGATATGAGATGAATTATAACAGGAGGGACTGTAAACTAGACCAGAAACTATTTCAAGATACAGAAGATTGCAATCACATCAAGGCTAAGCTATAAATACAAGTCCCTCAGCACGCTTGTTTTACATTACTCTGTGTGTGCCATGAAACACTGGAGTGAAGAAAAAAAAAAGGAAGGCTAAGCCTTTGGTCAGTATAAGAAAGTATCTGTTTGAAAAATAAAATCTATTTGAACATTTGCCCAGAACTTAGAATGAAACCATCTGCACTATTTATGAGCTTTGTGAAGTTAGGTAATATTTTGGTTTGTTTTTCAATTCCTGAGTGATAACAGAGGTGACACATGAAGGGGTCTACATCCCTTGTGAAGAGACTTGCTCTGGCTACTGGCCCTAAAGGGAGCAGAGCTGAAAGAGAAGAGGGATTGCCCAGTTGCTGCATCAGGACTTGAGTGGTGCTCATACATCATTTTTTTCCAGATGGTACATGATACCACATAAGCTGAGTGGTTTTGCCTCCACTGAAACCACCAGCTGTGGACATTTACACACCTCCTCACACTTGTCCACTTGTGGCCCTCTCACTATATTTCAGGTCCTATCATCAAAATAACCTGGTGTTTGTGAAAAACTATTTTTAAAAATGTTGGCCTTAAAAGGTAGACTAGGTAGATGATTGAACTTCACCCCCGTTGACTTTAAACATTAACTAAAATGCTTTTGGGAGAAGAAAGTAACAGAGAATGTAAAATACTTTGTTTGCCATCATTATGTAGTTTTATTAAAGGAGCTGCAATCGCTGCAGGCCAAGGCATATGTTCTATGGTAGCTCTGTCTGTAAGTACATTTATACATTCCACTGGGTACTGGAGACTTAAACGTCAATCATGAAGGCATGAAAGGGTTAAAAGGATAAAAGTCAGCCATACTTTCCTGCATGATGCTCAGAACAGATGAATGAAGTCACTCCTGCATGTTACTAAATTATGGTAACTTCTGGAAAAACATGAATTTTTTTGTGCAGTGAAAAGCCCTGCAAAGATGTTTCTTTTTGATGCAGAAATAACCTTTTGGGAGATATCTGTAGGAAGGGCAGAATCTGAGATGCTGGGAATTGCACCTTTCAAATCTACATGCTGTTTCTCTTTATTTTTGTCTTTATTTTCCCCCAGAAGAATGCCTTACAACACACAGTTACCTTTCAGCCAGCTCTCACTTGGGGAGGGAAACGATGTGGCCCACAGCATGTATCACTTACAGCAGGGTTAATCAGGAGTTACTGCACTGCTGCTCCTGCTTACATTGGTGTAAATCCCACGTAAGTGAGGCCAGAGTGATATCAGAATAACAAAGAATGTGACAACAGCAGCTTTCAACCTGCGACTACTGATGGCCCCTACCACATGGGTTTTCAGGAATCAAAGCCCAGTGTGTTTGAATCCATGTCGACTCAGACAGTAAAATATAAAGCAGCTTTTCTAGTGTGTTTCTCAGAAGGATAATTCTACTACAGTATTACTCCAAAGTTCTCTGAGTAGCTGCATTTAATAATGCTTTACAGTAAGGTTCCATTTATAAACACTTCATTATTAATAAAGCATGGCAATTTGTAGCATGCATAAAAATTATTTATATTCATGTGCTAACCAAGCCCATAGATTTAATAATATTGACGTCTTATAACACGCGTTGTAACAGCTTGTCACAGTATCATCTGTTAAGCATTTCTTACTAATGCCTTTCATACCATGCCTTATAATAATTTGTTAAAGGATGCAGCTGCATCTATTAAGCCTTTCATAAATATGAATAGCACATTTTCTAAAATGGCACCATATATTAAATTATTACTGGGTATTCTAACTGGAAACAGAATTTCTCACTTTCCCCCTTTCCTTATTTCCTTTCATCCTTGCCTTTTCTCTCCCTGTCTTTCCGACCCCCACACCCCAGTCTGTCTGTCTGTCTGTCTTATAATTCAGCTAAACCATGTTTGCTTCTCCTGTCAGGTGACAGTGACAGCTCAGTGGGGTTTCCTGGCCTGGTGAAACATAGAATTTGGGCACCTCGGTTTGAAAGAGGCTTAGGGGCAACTTCAAAACTTAAAAAAAAGTGAGGTCCACAGTGGTTCTGTGCCTCACTGGGACCAACAAGGGCACAAGGGAGGAGGTGACAAGCCCTGAATTCCTCTCATGTGTGAGTTCATGGCTCACTCCCAAGCCAGGAAGTGAACATGCAAAATTGGCATCCTTGGCATCTCTTTGCTTCTCAGTTACCACCAGCACTTAACCACAGAATAACTTCTTTTCATGTATAAAATAAGAATGGAATTACAAATGAATAGAAGAAGAATCATCTTCTTGTCATGAAGGTCTGAATAGGAAAGATTTGGTTGTGAATCTTCTCTGTCAGTGGGACTCGTGCCTCCCTGGGAGCTAGTGGCAGCAAGGACATGGTGTGGGTGTGGAGCAGCAACTTGTGTGGCTGCTTGGGGTACCAAGGCTTGTGAAAATACTTATTTGCTGCAGAAGGAAGTGGCTTTACAACAGCTGTGAGCACAGCTTAGGTATCAAAGCTCCATATCTGCTGGGAGACTGACACATACTCCTGGGACTCGCCAGCCACCCTTGCTCCTACACTTGGCACTGCAGTCCTCCAGTGATTTTATCCTGACCTATCAAAAAATTATGTTCCCTGCTGGCCTGTGGATAGAAACTTCACCCCAGGTGACATTTCCTCACCTCAGCTCTGACTTCAGTACTTTGCTTTTTGTTCCAGATGAAACACCTTTGAATGCTGCTGTACAGCACTGGCCTGTCTTGCTGTGCACCCTATAAAAAATACAGAGGTTATGCTTTGCAGCAGATCACTTTTGCACTTTATTCCCACTCAGGTAATACCTCTTTTTGTTTTTTTTTCCTGCCTTTCCTTCTTCTGCCATATAAGGTAAAATTGTAGCACACTGAAATGTTATTAAAGTCTTAATTGTGAATTTCCTTGCTTTTGTAAGTTTGCCTCAGATCCTTAACATTTTGAATGTAATTTTTATGTGAGTTCCATGCTATTTTAATTCATTAGTCATGGGCTATCATTTTTTGATGTAATTGCTGTAATTTCATCAAGTGACATAATTACAGTAAATACTTTGAGTAATTACTATTCATATGGAAAAAGATATCTGGAGGTGTAATAACGTTATATAATAAAATATTTATGATGTGTAAAGACAAATTATGATGGCATATTTACGTCACATAATGGTGTGACATTATTTACATGACATAATGGTTTAAAATTCCATATTTACCTTGGATGAGGATAATGACACAAAACTAAGTTTCAGTGATGTCATCTTTTGGTAACGATTACAAAGAGTTGCTCAGCATCCAGGTACAGCAAACTCAATGACTGCCAACTTTAGAAGATAAATAATGTTCCCCCACCCCCAGAAATCCCACTAAAAGCCAATGCTGCCTGTTGAGGGGTGAAAGAAGGATTTATGTGCCAGACCTCTGCCTCCCATACTGCAGAGCGTGGTCACACTGAGGTGTAGGAAGAAAAGATTTTCAGCAGGTGGAAGAATAAACAAAGAAGTGTCTGAATACTTTACCTATCTGAGCTATTCTTGATAAATGAAGCAGGATTTGCCACTGGTTGTATAGTCTGCATTTTCTTAATCTGGGTCTTAACCTGCCTGGTGGAAAGGCTTGATGCTTGGGGCAGCAGCTGAAGACCACAGGAACCAGGTTGGCAGACCTGAACTGCTCTAACCAAGGGGCTTATCCACTTGTATGTCTAAAATTAGCCAGAATTTTTATCTTAAATTCACTATGAATTCATTTGCAAAATGAGGCTTATCCTACTCTCTGACCTCCCAGAGGTCTGAGGACAGCAAACAGTTGAGAAGAATGCAAATAACACAGCCACGTGTGTCAAAAGGAGGCAACACATTTGCCAGAAGAAGGGAATACATTTGCCTTAGTGGTGGGGCTGCCACCATGGCTCACAGCAGAGGCCATGAGACGTGGCTGGAGCACTGAGCTACAAGAGAAATGCTGGCTTCAGGTTTATGTGAAAGTCTGTACATCTGGGTCTCTGTGCTAAGCCAGGACTCCAGGAAGGAAAAATGGCAAATAATATGTAGTTGGAGACTAACTATAAATAGTGCATGTGCCTGAGGAGAACCACAGGTTTCACAGATAGTCCAATTTTTGAAGCTTTGCTTCTGTCAGTATGCCACCATCCTTGTGGCAGCCTGTTCAGGGACACTACACACACCTGACCTCCTCAGAGCACAGGGATCTTTTATGTTACAGTTGTGCGTGGGCTGTACCACTCTGTGTGCTGCCATTGGCCTTTCCCTCCCATTTACATGGTGCCTACAAGGTGAGGTGATTCCTGACACATCAGTGCCACATCAGCCACCCCACTTATACCTTGGCCCAGGGTCTCTGAGAAGTGCACAAAAACATTTTATGTTAAGGGTTATGAAAGCATCACAGTGGCTGAAGGCATAAAAGATAATAAGAGAGGCATAAAATTCTAATTAAAGAACCATTTACTGATTTATTGTAAACTACAGCAGCATTCATTTTCCTCTGTGGGTTACGTATGGCTCTTCCTGGTCTGCTGGGAAAGAGGTGTCTTAGGGGCCTTAGTAAAAAGCAATATCTTTCCTCAAATCTGGAAGAAACTGTAAATTTGGTGTTATTCTCTGTACATCTGTGAATTCTAGTAAAGTCATCTAGGACATAAGGAAAAAATAAAAGAACTGGATTTGGGAACAGAGTAACTCTTCATGGAAATCTCAGGAAAATAACATCAATGCTGTGCTGTAGGTATTCAGGATTTCCAACATGTCAGCATCAGGTGTCAGCAGTGCCATTTCTTTTTAGAGCAGGGAAGCAGAAGACCTGGATGCTAAGGTCAAAAGCAGAAGTCTGAGGATCTGATAGAATTTTAGATAAATGTTGTCTTTCCCTGGCTTTAGCTTGATAAGTTTCAATGCCATCATTAAGACACAAAGCAAACACCTAATGTCACTTGTATATGAGCACATGCATGTCATACATGTTATCAGAAATACCTGTCATTTCTGTTTGCATACATTCATAAAACCAGAACTTGGTTATTTCTGTAGAATGAACTAGTGCTTGGTTTACAAACTTGCAGAGGTTTTGAATGGTGTCAGTAATCCTCAGTGCACTGTAGACAATACTCAATTTCTTGCCAAAGCCCCAGGCTAGGCTGATCTTGTAAAGCTTAAATCAGATCCTTGGAACTTGCAGAAAAATCCAAAGACCAAGACCAAGACCAAAATCAACCAACAAAAAAATCCAAACCAAACCAAAAAAATTAGAAATCAGATGCTCAAGAGAGAATATTCTTGCCAGTAACGTGACAGAGTCAAGTTAATTCAAAGTGATTCAAACAAGAGAGATGATCTTTTTTTTTTTTTTTTTTTTAGTATATTGCTGGCCAGTTCTGCATCCTGAATCTGATTGACATATGATACTACTAGGCTGAATGAAGATATTTTGCACATGTTTTTGCTTTAAAGAGCAATTGCTAGGGGTAACACTGGTTACTTACAATGTGGAGACATGCCAAAATATTCAGAATGAGAGTGGATTGCTGGCTATCTCATGCTTCAAGGTTTGCAGAGCTGGGTGGATAATTAAGCATTCCTGACATCACCATGTGATCACATAAACTCAGAGGGTTGGAGAAATAATTGGGAAGCACAGGTTATTACCAGGTGTGCCATTTGCTTCTGTAAGTGGGAATTTCCACTGCAAGAACTTAAATGAGCTCCTCAGTAGACTTTATGGGAATATCTTTGACTAGTATAACAATTTCACCACAAAAAGATTATGTTTTGATGGAATTTTTTGACAGGGATTTTTGGACTTCTTTTTTTCTAATACCCATCTCTTTCCACTGCTGGCTTTAAAAATTTTCCACAGAGTTTTATTATTTTTTAATGATCTATTCCTTTCAGAATATACTTTCCATATTTGGAGTTTTTGGAAAGATTTTTCTGAATGGAAGCTCTTTTGTCCCACAAGGTGTTGATGCAATATTGAGAGCAATAGCAAATTAGTTCCTTATTTCTTAAGAGCAGCCTGAGCCTTTAGAGGCAAGCTTGGATGGGAAAGTCTTTAAATCTCTGTCAGCATTTAAGCTTTTTTTGTTTGTTTGTTTGCTTGGTTTTCAGGCACCATGGTTGATACTCCTGTTACAGCCTGTTCACACTTTGGAGTAGCTTCAGTTTTCCTCAGCCTTTGCCTCGGATAGTTGAGCAGCAAAATACTTCCCAAGCTCTGTTTAAAAAAAAAAAAAAACCAACAAAACATAAATCAGACCCAAGACAGTTCTATTTGAACTTTCAGCCTATTTGTGCATATCACAAGTTTTCCCCCATTTGGGAAAGAATCTGAGTTTCTGAACCAGCCCCATTTTCGTGAGAATGGCATGGAATGAGCACAGGCAGGGAGCAGGAGAAAACCACACAAACTAAACCAGCTGGTTCTAACTTCACCTGGCAAACCCACCAGTGTCTGAGACTGGTTAATCTAAGCTTCCCCATGTTCAGAATGAAAGTTTTCTAGCTGTCGTGGGAATGGAGTGTGTAACTATTCTATCACCATCTCTAAACCCAGGAAGGGGCAGTTTCCTTATCTCTTCCACACCCATCTTCGGCCAGAGAGATTATCTTCTGTTAATGGGCCATTGAGCCTGGCTGCATGACTGATAACATGTTATCACCCCCTTGTGAGAGGCTCCACCCAGGGGGAGGAGCCAAGCATTCCTGTCTGGATAAAGCCTGGGATTCAGAACAGCACAAGCAGCCTTTTTCCACTGAACCCACAGAGGAAAACCAGGCCTTTTTTTTTTTTTTCTACCAGCACTGGACTTCCAGGAGAAAACTGCATCTTTTTCTACTGGGCTGCTGCTTCTACTGCAGCCACCACCTGACCCGACTGTTGCCAAACACCCTGACTAACAGGGTATCAGGTTGTATTCTGACTCTGACAGTGTTTTTGTTTGTATTGCTACATTTTATTATTAACTAGTAAAGAACTGTTATTCCTGCTCCCATATCTTTGCTCGAGAGCTCTTTAATTTCAAAATTATAATAATTTGGAGAGGGAAGGAGGTTTATATTTTCCATTTCAACGGGAGTTTCTGCCTTCATTACCCTAGACTGTCTTTCCAAACCAAGACACTAGCCATTTCCAGGCATTGATTTTACCTTAAATTGGACAACTCCAGCTCTTTCAGTCTTCAATACATATTTTCAGCAACATGTCTTGATGTGCTTTATCTCTACATTATCTGTGTTTGATCACTCAGTGCTTCCTTTTTAGTGCTTTTTGTTGTGCTTTTTGTCATGCAGGGCAAACTGAGAGGTCCCCCTGTGCTGCTGAGCCCAGATCAGGGCCCAGCATCTCCCAGGCATTCTTTGCCTCAGCGTACACAACGTGTCAGAGCATCATGCCTGAATCTGTTGAGCACAGTGACAGCGCTCGTGATGTGACAAGGCACATCAGATGCTGAACATGTCTCAGTAGTGAGCAACAGCAGGGACAAACATGGGGGGATGGAGAAAAAATGGTGAGTGGAGAAATGGAAATAGCCCTGCACCAACCTCGCTGATGGTGACTTTTGCCTGCAGAGGGGATATTGCCTAGAGACTTTGGAATATATCCACATCCTGGCAGCTGACAGTATCCACCAGGCCATTAACATTTGTTTCTAGTCTTTTCCAAACTGTGGTTTGTTAGCTAGCAACTAAAACCTAAAGAAAGTCTAAATGCCTATAACTGAAACAAGGCTGTTTCAATAAACTCAAAAGTGGCATTGCGGGGTTTTTTGCATTGTATTTTGTGAAGGCATTTGCTTCCAGATTGCGTTAACAAAAATATGTTGTTTGACAGATATCATCTCAGCAGACAGGTTGCCTAATCTGTTTTATTGACAAATTGACTTATTATTTGATCAACTTGAATATAGTCTTCAAGATATACTTCTATTATAAAAAAGTACATGGAACAGAGAATAATGTGTTTAGTCCATCATCTGCCTTCAGCTGTCATTTAAACATTGGTGTGTCTGTAAGAAAAGAAAAAAGTTATCCAGTTGTTTTGATCATGCTGTCAGAATTGTCTTTATTGTCTGGGGGGAATGCCCATGTAATTTCTTCTTCCTTGATACGATAATATATTGACCTTCCTCATTCAGTCAGAAGAAAGCAGGTTATGATGGCTCTACCCACCACCTACGTGAAGTTTCAGATTCTATCAGAAGAGAAACAAAGCATCTCTGGGAGCCAGAATCACTTATACTTCACTTCCTCTGTCTTCCCATTCAATGGGACCAGGAAACAAAGTGAAGTTGAAAGGTTTCCCTCACTGAAGTCAGAAATACTTTAAAAAAAGGAATTTTTTAAGCTGTTGTGTTGCTGTCTTTTCATTAAGGGGGACGAGGATGGGCTGTTTATTTTTATTTATTTTAAAGTCAGTAAGTTCCACTTGAAAAGTTTAAAAAGTATGAAGAATATAAAATAAGTAAGATCTGTATGAATTCAGGTACCGAGTTAGATGTGACTGCTTTATGACTGTTCCTCAGGAGATTGTTTTGGGAACCTTTCTTGTATCCTCACCTTTGCTGCCTGGTTCTGATGGGAGAAATCCCTCTTACCCCTGCCCTGTGGGGCTCTAATGCACAAGTGAATGTGCAGATCAGACAGGATTTAAATCTGGACCTACAGAAATAACCTGCTACCTTTGGCTGTTTGCTCTTAAAACTTAACATCAGAAATAAATTAATACTTGGGAGCAAGACAGTCACTAAACAACACCCCTCCATTTAGTGAATTTCTGGGTGCCCATCCCAATTTGTCTGTTTGCAACTGCACTCACAGTAGGCAGATCAGCTCTACTAGGGGTAACAAAGAAGACCCCGATTCTGTGATAAAAAATCCCTCTGCATTCCAGATAATTGCCAATATTGAAAATCTTAACCCTTTTAAATCAAATGGAATAGACTTTTCATTGGGAAAGCAAATGCACAAACTGAATTTAAAAAACCCTTAAGTTGTCAATACAAAGGAAAATAATTTTCTTCTTGTTTAACTCAGGGGGTAAATATATCCTTAGAGGGAAGTTGAACAGGCTTTTGATGCACAAAATCTGGATTTTGATAAGAAGAAGCCCCAAATCCAAACAGTTATGTTGAAAATATAGGAGCTCTAGGAAATCAGACCCTGAGCTGTACCATCCCTGGCTCTGTTTAGCAAAACACTGATCTGGCTAATGGAAATCTGGCCACAGAAATAACAACAAACCTAAACCACCCACAATTTGCTCATCTTTGGGGGTTTTTCCTTCCTATTTTTTTTTTTTTAAACCGAAGACATTTAATGCCATGCTTGTCTGAGAGCTTTTCCTGTAGCTAATAATACTTTGGACTGTAGTGCTTTTAATCCAAAGATCTCAAAGTGCTTTGCAGGCATTAATGAATTAAACCTCATAACACCCCTTTGAAGTAGGCATTATTATAGCAGTCTTAGAGATGGGCTGAGTAATTTTCCTGAAGTTGTAGAGAAAGTCCCTGACAGAGTCAGGAATAGCTGCTGAAGTCCTGCGTCTCAGCCGCTTCTGCAACCACCATGCCATTCTCCCAGATTAAGTCTCTTAAATCATTTTAATTTTAAATAATTACTTTGATTTACTTACTGTAATAAAGTCATATCTCTGTTAAATACAAGGGGAGGCATTGATTTATCCTTGGTGGTTTAGGCATTCAGTGCCTGTGAAAGTTCTGCTGATAGTGTGAAGTTAAACTGACACAAATCCCTGTGTGGGGATGCTTTGCAGGGGGATAGGAGGGGCTTTGCAGGGCTTAGCTTGAGCCCCATCTTCAGACACACTCAGTTCTGTACAGCTCCATCAGTACTGCTGACACCCACACCAGGCCCTGGTGCACCAGTGCAGCTGCCTGAAATTACCAGTAGCATTTTCCAGGAGTGGTAATTTGCACTAAAAATGGTCCTTCTTATGGCTACAACTGTGCCCATGGCAGCAGTTCACGTTATTTGGGATACACCAGTCCTCCTCCCTCTTTCCTGACATTGCTAACACTAAACACATAGTCGAGATTTAAACCAAGTCTAACTTTTCTCAAAAAGCCATTCAAATCACAGCTTGAATTGCCACTCAGGGATGGCAGAGTTTTAGCTAAAGCTTAAATTTGTGCTTTTAATTAGGTTTTCAATTATGTATGTACCATTCTACCATCATTTAGGCCCAGGCTTGAATTATTTTAGGTTTTTGTGGAAAGGTGCATTTTGGTGTGATTTTAACCTTTTTCTAAAGGCTTAGCCTCCACAAGGAAGGGGTGAAGAGCATGCCTAATTTTGGTAAAAGTAACATTCCATGCTGCCCCTGGCAGCAAGTTTAGAAGCATCCTAAAGGGTAAATTGTTGCAAACCTGCAAATAACCAACCCCATAACCAATAAATTATTATGCTCACATCAAGCAGTTTCCTCTGATCAGTTTAGTGGGTAGGAATCCACCATCACATCCTCTTCAGCAATACGGAGCTGGGTGGTGGTGACAGCTGAGTTTGTTGGACATCCAGTGCTCTAAGCAGAATCTGTCTGTGATGGAGGACAACTCCATCTGAGCACTTGGTCCTCTCCCTGCCTCCCTGGCTGCAGACACCTGCTGTTTACCATCCAAAACCAAAAAACCTCCAAACCACTAAGCACTGGCTGATCTCTCAGGATGTTTGATCCTGAGAGCCAGCCAGCCATCTCCCAAGGCTGGATTTCTGAGTAGCCAGGCCAGATGTGGTGTAAGTGAGGGTGGGAGGTGTGTGTTGGGAGTGGGAATATGTGACCCACCTGAGCAACACCTTAAGGCCATGACTGCAGTGATGCATGCAATATTTGCATGACTGAAGGTTGGACAGCAATAGTTGCAAGTGATACCTGGGAATCTGCAGGATTTCTTCTGCATTAACTTAATCAAATTTACTTACTGGAGAAAAACACTCACGGAACTCCTGCAGTGCCTTGCAAATCTATCCCAGAGCAGGGAAGGCAGGCTGCCCCCCCTGTGCCCTGCACAGCTGCTCCAGCAGGGATGTGCTGCAGCTGGGGCACAGCTGATGCTCACAGGGCTGCTGACACCACCAGCCTTCCTGAATTAGGCCAAGGATTCTACAGTGCTTGTTTCTTTTTCCTGTCTTTGTCGTTATCTTGCAAGAACCTCTGATTCCAGTGTGTAAGTGCTACTGTAACACCGCCAGACATGAAAGAGGCATCCTAGGGACTGGAATTAGCTACTCCAACTCCCTCGCTGATCTCAGGCACCAGATTACTTAGACAAATAGGTTCACAGGATTTTCTCTACCTTTACAGCATGTGTTTTCCACTGGCTGGCCTGACAGACTGTGTCTGCTCTTCTCCCACATTGCTTTCCTACAGTATTGCTGAATATTTATTAACTGAGAGCTTATTGACAAGCTCCCATGCACCCTTTTCTCACTGATGCCAAAGTCACAGCACTGAGCTTCCTCGTGAGGCACATACGCTTTCCATAACCTTTCATGGCTTCTGCAGGGGGTCTTTTCACTTTCCTACACACACAGAGCTCGGTATGTTTTTTTCTTGGTAGGAATGCGCTAATTGTCACGTCTTTCTTTTTTAAATAGTTTAATGTCATAATTATCTTCATTTTCTTCCTTCCTGATACAGGCAATTGCTGGAATGTTTTAGAAGTTTTTGAACAAAAATCAAAAAAACCAACCAAAAACCCCTTACAACTTGTCTAGGGAAAGTATTGTTACTACTCCCAAGCCTGGGCCATATCACTTAAGGGCACTAGAAACTTTTTTTTACTTCAGCTGCATACTTATGGTTTGTCATTCCTGGCTTTGCAAAGCCCAGCCTTACCCACACATATTACAGTTTAGATGTATCTTCAGCTTAGATTTTCTCAGGTTCTCCTTGACATTTTTCCACCACAGATTTAGGGAACATTGCTGCTTCTGTCAGGTACCAGTCCCACCAAAAAGGGGAAAAGAAAAATCTAAGTCACTCCATCTCTGTGTAGAGTGGTGAGAAGACTTTGCCTGTTCAGTCATGCTCTGGTCCAGGCGATCAGTGTGTGCCATGTCAGCACCAGAGAGGTGCTCCCTTCATCACATGTTGCTGACAGTATTGGAAAAAGGGGTTTTGAGGGGTTAAACCATCCTGGCTTTTATTGCCCTGAGCCACCATCATATGGTTCTTCTCATACCCATTTCCACTGGACAGGTGCTCTGTAGGTGCACTAGGCTGTACCAGAAGCTGCCAGAACAGATCTCTCGTTTGGGAAGTTTCAGGTGCCACCCCACTCACAGGAAAAGCACAGAGGACAACCTGGTGAGCCAAAGAAGTGGGAACAGGTTCGTAGGATCTCCACCAGCTACCTCCTGCTTTCCCAAATATTGCCTTTTCCCTTTAGGAAATCTGGAACTATAGAGTGGCATCTGTCAAGCCGTAGGCACTTCAGAGTAAGCACCCATCAGAATAACTTACTGTCAAAAACAGGTACAAATTCATTTCATCCCACTGCGTGCCATATGCTGCTGTCAAAACTTCATGAACTGTTTAGGCAGCATGTTGGGACATTTTGACTAACTATGAGCAGAGCTATTTTTTTCATAGCTTTGTGTCACTGGTGCTTATAATTGGGTATTTCCCTGAGCATGCTTTGGTCTCTGAGCAAACAAGCTGGTGGCAAAAGAACATAGCTAGGGAAGGTGGGCATGGGACAAACCTCTGGATTTGGCCATCCATTTATTGTCCTGACAGTGAACTGGAAATTGCACTGTACCACGCTTTTCAGGGACCAGTGTTTTTTTAATGTTTGTTTTAATGCTAATATTTGAAAGATGAGGTGATCTTTTTGTTCTGTGATTTGATGAAAATCTTGAATCTTGGAGCAGTCTAGTAAGTTGAATCTAAATCTCATTTTCTGCTGCTTGAACCCAGCTGTTTTGTTCTCTTGACAGGAAAATTTGCTAGCACACCCTTTGCTATAATAAGTGGGAAACAGACCACAGGATAGGTAAAGAACACATTTGCTGTTTTATTGGTGCCTTGCAGGGCAGTAATACTGAAAAAGGGGAATGCAAAAGAAACAAAAACCCAAAAACCAAAACCAAAAACCCAGGATGGTGGCAATCCACATGGTATTTTTTTTAAAGAGCACATCAACTCCCGTTTTTTTCATTTATTGTGGCATGAATGATAACATAAAACCAAAACATGAAAATATACAACTTATATTACACTATGTGTTATGAACAAAATAGAAATCTA
Source organism: Erpornis zantholeuca (assembly GCA_013400515.1). Lineage (NCBI taxonomy): Eukaryota > Metazoa > Chordata > Aves > Passeriformes > Timaliidae > Erpornis > Erpornis zantholeuca. The sequence continues at coordinate 126,954 of VZTN01034429.1, read as the reverse complement.
TAACTCTATGTTATATTTACATAATTATTTCTTTTATTAAATTTCAAGTGAGATGGTAGGTTGCACATACTTTGTTTTAAGCTCCAGGCATTTGATTGTCTCTATTTCTTTTCTATTTTCATTTCACTTGTAAAATCCAAAACGTTAGAAGGAGTAAGAGCTTTAGAGCCAATGGAGCTATATAAATACTGTTTCAGCAAACCAGTGACAAAAACCACTGGGGAGTAGAGAAATCAGTCAGTAGAAAAAACGAACTTGACATGTTCTTCAATCTGGGAAACTGACAAGTTAAGATAAAGTCAAAAAAATGTAAATATAAACCAAGCTAAACAGACAGCCCATGCCCTGTGAATTGAGGATACACTTGAATCCACATCTAGTGAATTACAGAGTTATTTGCAAAATGGAAGGGATGGTTCTACTGAGAAGTGGGCAGACAAAGAAACTTCCTATCCCATACATCATGCCCTGAAATGTCCGAGATACCACACAGTTGCTGTTCTTTACAGCAGATGAATTCTTGCTAAGGAAGACCTACGTCTCCATGGAGCATAATTATTTTGGATGTTACAAATGTGATGTCAGAGGCTTCTTCGGGGACAATAACAGCTCATCTCTTTGGATTAAAAAGACAAAGCTCTGAAAATGTGCTGTAAAAAGGTTAAAGACAATTTACTTTCTAAAAAATTATTTAATTAAAGACAGTCTACTGCAGTAACCAAATCTTTGAAATAATGTCTTCGAAGAAAGAATTTCTTCCATATGCATTCATAATAAGAGGATTTGGTTACAAAACTAATTAAATGCTATAATAATAGCTAGTGTTCTTTTCTGGGGGCCTGATTAATATAGCAGAACGGTTAAATAAAGATGTTAAATGCACTTAAAAATCCTATTTTACTAATATAAGGCATGAATAAATGGAAAAAAGGATATACTCTGTGTTATTTAATTGAGCTTAGAAGCAAGTGCCTCAGTTTTTTTCCTTTCTTTTCCCCTTTTCCCCACTGCTGGCGATGTTCTCTCTCAAGCTCACAAGATGCACGGTGGCTCCCCCCATTTAGGAGGAGGTGGCCTGTATGCCCTAGCCCAGGCAGCTCCCCTGGAGCATCTCTGGCTCGCCAGCTTCCCAGAGAAGAGGGGAACAGAGCCCACCTCAGCATTAGGGCCTCAATGAGCTTTCAGGTTAATATGAGCCTAATCTCTTCTAGCCTGGTTTTTCTACATTGCTGCAGGGCACAGAACCCAGGAAAAAAAAAAAAAAGAAACAAGACAAGAAAATATTTTTATAAATGCATGTTTTGCTTTGTTGTTTCTTAGGGTTATTTTTCCCCAGGAAATTCAAGCAGGACAAATAGTATCCAATTTTCAAATCTGGTCTTCAATGCTGAAGGATATATGAGTGCTCATCCTTGGACTTAAAAAAACATTAGCACAGGCATTAAGTATTTTGCTGGTTTGGAATCCCAGAGCCTTTTTTTTTTAAATTTATGTTTTCACCTTTTGGCCTTTTGTTTTTATTTTTTAACATTTCTGCATTGGTTTCAACATCCCGAGTGTGGAGGAGGTGGACAGTGTGCTAAAGGAACCCATTTGCACAGCCCGAGGGAAGGCTGGGCTGGGCGCAGTCCTTCCCGAGGGAATGTGTACCAACAAAACCAGCTCGTTCAGCTAAGCCCCGCCTGAGATGGTGTGAAAAGCATGGGTGTCTGGGGGAAGGGCTGTGTCCCGCCGTGCTCATGGACACCAGGCTGCCTTCAGGAGTGGCTCCCGCAGAATTCTGTACTGAAACTTGGTCCCACTGAAGTCCAAAGGCCTCCTTCCCACTGACCTTTTCCAGCCCGTGCCTCCAAGACTTGCTCCAATCCCACCTGCCACAGTGGCACCTACCTGGAGCTAAAACAAAGTATTCTGGTAGCCTGAAGTGACACAATTAAACCAGAGAGTCTCTATAACATGGTGGAAATCAAGCATCCAGCAAATGTGAGGTGAACCCACAAGAGTCAGAAGTAATTTGTTCACAAAGACAGGGAACAAATTTAAAAGTTTAAAAAAAATAAAAGGAGCAAATATCTGTTTTCACATTGTACATAATAATGATATAAAAACAATTGTCTATTTTTTTTCCTTCTTATCCAAACAGAGTGCTTCAAAAAAATTGGCTCTAGATGACTGGCGTTATTAAATAACTAAAATGAGTGATGAGAGAGCAGAAGTTAATTAAGATTGAAAACAACACTCCCATTAATTCACTCCATCATAATAAACATCAGAAGTTGACATGGCTGGGGCCAAAATTAAAATAAAAGAAAGAGAAATGGTGTGAGCAGAAGAAGAAGCGATTTGTTTTCATATGTATATCTATATATTTATATATATATAAAAAGGTAAGGTGGGGAGGGGTATCCATTTTAAATAGCCTAACAGCTTCGTTTGCTGCACTGCCAAATTAGAACAGAATAAAATAAAGTTAAAAAAGGGGGGGTGTAAAATAAATTATACATAATTTACTAATCTGGGAACAGCTGACCATTATTATTATTATTATAATTACCATTCAACACTAGCAAGAAGAGGCAGTTCAACTGAAAAAAAAATCCAACACAGTCATAAAATACAAACAAAAAAGAACCCTCTCTGACATGGAGGATATGATCAGCTACTCCAAGCATAATTTCAGAGCAAATCTTCTGAGAGAGAGAAAATAGAAAAGAATTTTTCAAAGCAGAGGTGGAAATCAAAACAGGGAAAACAAAACAAAAATGAAAGAGATGTAGCAGGATGAAACCATCTTATGTCCAAACCGCTCATCGGAGTATTTTCCTAAGTCTTCAGTGGCATTTGCTTTTTGCTTTGCACAAGGTCTGCATAGGTAAAGTTACACTTCAAGTGGGATTTCAAGAGGCAAAGAAAGGCATTCCTCCCTTTCCAGCCTCTCTTCCTACCTGCCCTGTTCATTCTGCACCGGGCTGATTGCACTGAGGGAGAGTTTGCCTGATTAAGGGACTGTTTGCAAAATCAATGTTGCCAAATAGTGGTGACCAGGGCTCTGGTGAGGGCTTGGGCTGGGATCTCACTGCCACTAAGATGCATGGGGCTAATTTTACAGGTTAGAGGTGATAACAACAGCAATGCATCTCCCTCTGGGAGTAGGAATTTACCAGGAAGCAAGATAAAGCTGGCAACCTCAGTCAGAAAACCAATTCAGGGGAAGGTTTTGCTTTTGCTTCAGCACGATCCTAAGACCTTCTTTTCCATGGCACCGAGCAGTTCCCGGATAGCTTCCTCATCTGGTTGTGGTTGCCCAAGGAAGACAAAACTGCCCAAGCAAAGTAAGTGCTCTACAACACCACCAAAATTATTTTAGCACAGGAAGATAATTTTTCAGTTGTGAGAGGCAGCAGCGAGGGAAACTCAGCACTGCTGAGTTCTGTTTTGAGTTCTTACAACCCCACTTTGAATATGGAAATCTCATCATAGCTATTGGCCTTCCTTCCTACACAAACATCCCACTGATAAAAGAAGGATTTCTGCCAAATGCACAGGAGAAAAAAGTCAGTTTAAAAAAAATTGCCTTTTGAATCAGAAATCAGTACTCAGCCACCCCAAAGGTACAAGTTCATCAGAACTGGACCCGGTTGGTGGTAACTTAATTATGCTCAGCAAGGAGGTAACATTTCCAGTTGCCATGTTCTGTGCAGAACAAACCACATTTTGGACAAGCCTTTTTTTATGTTGTTTATGCTGCCACTTGAAGTGTAAACTATAAGTAAAGGTTCCTTACAGACCAAGTCACTTGGAGAGTGCAGGACTTCATTCTGGAACATGCTTTTTGCTCACAATAGTCCAAGATTATTCTTATTAGTACCATAAACATGCACACACGAAAATCCAAGACCATAAAATATTTTTTCTCTAAATTTCTTATGTCTCTCTCTCTTTCTCTCTCTCTTTTTTTTCACCTGAGAACAGCACCTACAGTTTCCTTTAAAAAGCAAAAGCAGAACCAAAAATATATGTCTAATCTCACCAGCTGCTGGTATATCAGGTTTTTCAAGGGATTGTCTAAGATACAACACTGTCCTAACTTAAGACAGAGCAAGAAGCAAAAGAAAAGCCAAAGAAAAACAAAAGAGGAAGAGACCAACCTAAAAAAAGCAAATTGGACTAGTTTAGCGCTTTCGTACAAATTTGGCACTTGCTCAAAGACTCAGTATGGTGTGCAACTGATGAAGAGAAGTCCTCTCTTGAAAGGAAATAATTGCTTGTTGGGGTTAACAGAAAGACTCCCCACTTCCTTCCTTGCCAGCCACGCGCACAGGCACGCACACACACACACTTCTGACCCAGAATTGACAGGGAGGAGGAGGAGGAGGAGGAGAAGGAGGAGGAGGAGGAAGAGGAGGAAGAGGAGGAGACAGAGGGGGTTAAAAGGAATTTTATCTTTTTTTTTTTCCTGTCAGGTGCATTACCAAAAAAAAAAAAAAAAAATTATTTCTCTTTAAACTGTAGCACAAAACAACAAAACACATTCACAAGCCACTTGTTGGCACTGTGTACCTGAGTGAGAATTTCTAGAACATTGTAGAACAAACAGCCATAAAGTTTATTTGAAAAAAAAAAAAATAATAAAAGGTCAACGGGTAAGACTTCAGTGCTTGGGTATAGCAGCTGAATTACTGGCATTATTTTACCCATAGCTTATATCATTCTGTTGTTGTTGTTGTCTTTGTTTCCTTTCTTCTGAGCCTTTTTTCTTCTGATGCAGGCTGATGTCTATTAGTCAGCTGATGTCCCAACTAGTTAAGACTAACAGTTAAAGTAACAGTCAGTGTATGAGAAAGTTAATGTGCTTGGCCACTGGCAAGGATAAACCAGACGGGGCTTTATTTATTTGTTTTCTTTTCTCCTTGAAGTCCTGCAGGTCACGAGACGTTGCGACCCCAGTCAGTTGGCCTGCCCCGCAATGTGGTTTTCACTGTCACTGCCATAGTCCGCATCGGGGTCATCCTCCTCCTCATCGTACTCATCGTAGATCTCTCCGTTGACGTCATCAGGCTGCATCTCCTCCTTGATGTGTGGCTCCTCGCCCTTGATTCCATAAGTGCTCTGGATGACTGGCATGCCAGGCTCTGGGCTGCTGGACACGCTCGAGTGCTCTGAGGGCAGGTGTGGGGAAGGCATTCCCGCCATGGCAATGGCTCCTGGGTACACTACACCCGCGGTGGCAATGGGGAGCTGTGCTTGTTGCCTGACAGGAAGAAAAGAGTAAAAGGATGTTGGAATGCTGCATGGAATAAAGGGAGGGTACGTTCAACAGCACATATTGTTGGGCACGCAGAGGAATTTTTATATCGGTATTACAGACTCACCAAATGATGCTCCACAAATGAACATCAAACCCAAATCAATTCCACTGATAAGAAAACCCAACCTCTGTAAACGTCTCTAGCCACACCTGAACTACACAGCTTCAGCTTGCCTGCTTGTGAGGTAAACTTCTTTTCTGGATCAGCTGGGTGCCAGCCAAAAATAAACATTCTTGACAACTGTTGTCCAACTTAAAACCTGTGTATTTTGAACATCTTCCTTTTAAATAATCCAATCTGCTATCAGGACTAGACATAAAAGTCACAGTAACTAGACATAAATTGCCAATAGGAGAGAGGCAGCAAGGTCTAGGCAGATTGCACAGGAACGGGAAGGTACTGCAGGAAAATACCACTGGATGAGGAGAAAGCAGAGACAAGGTTTACTCCACATTCATTCAGGGACCTGGTCATTACCAGGGAGAAGAAGAGTGGGCTTTCTGGAGCCAACATGGGTTTATAGGATGGATCACTAAAGGCCTCCCACTGGAAAGGGGTAGTTTCCACTAGGAGCAGCCCTCGTGAAAAGTAGATTCTTTGAAGAAGGTGGATAAAACTGGGAAAAGGCAGACTTAAAACAGAAGTGGCCATTATTTAAAAATAAATAAAAAGCGAGCCAGCAACATGAACACTTGAGAAAATCTCCTACAGGATGCCTTTATAAAGCATCTAAGCCTTGGAAACCTGTCTGCAGTAATGAATGAAGAATTATTCCAGGCCACAGAAATTCCCTTTGCATCAAGAAGAGTAGCTGTGTTATACTAGTGTTTGTTTCCCTGAGAAGCTTCAGAGTCCCAATAAGCCTAGAGGTTTAAAATTCATGCTCCTTTTGTTTCCTTGCTGCATGAAGTAATTCCATTGCAGTAATACTCTTCAGTACATGCTGCACATTGTAATGTCATCAGCGGTGTGTCCATCTGCACTGAAAAGCCTTGCCACAGGAGACAGGGCAGAGTCTCTTGAGATGAACATTCTTAATTAAGAGTGAAACCCTTCCCTGTTCCCCTGCCTGCCTGTGCCCTTGCTGCACAGTAAGCCTCACACAGTACAGTGATCCTGAAAGACTTTCCTCTGCCAAACAGCTTTATACTTGTTTGGAATTGCTTGCTGCATTTTCAGGTACTTCCTGCCTGCCATCCGAGCAAGGCCTCCCTCAACAGAGCCCTTATTTCCATGTTTCTGAAATGACTCAAGTTGTCTCAGCTGAAGATACAGCTCCTAAAGTAGGGAGCAGATCTAATTTGCATTTTATTCTTAATTCAGTAGAAAGGCTTTTGTTTTCTGGAGTCAGCATCTCTGCAACAAGATACAACATGCTTAAATTGGTTTTAATATTTAACAATAGGAACACTTTGCACTTAAATGATGCTTTTCAGAGTGCTTTTCAAACATTAAATAATTTAAGAATAGTATTTTTCCACTTCTATGGGATGTCCAGCCTAGAGGATCTTGTAGCAGTCCTCAGATAATAATGTATTAGGGCTCTCAGCAGGCCATGCTCACTGAAGATGAGGACACTGAAACAGGGAACACTAAAAAATTCCCAGTCCTTCCCACTGTGATGCCTTCAGCACAGCCACAGGCCCTGTTAAACCAAGCACTTATTGTGGTGCCCAGGCAGAAGCTTGGGCTGGTGTTTAGGAGTTTAGCCCTACATGACCTGTACTGGCAGATGCAACAGATGGGGAACTTAAACCAGGAATGCAACTGTAGTGCTGTGACTGGAGATATCAGACACCGACCTCACTGCAGCCATCGGCCACTCTGCCAGCAGCTTCCATAAAGATTTCACCCCAGGTTCTATGCTCTGGTGCCCTAGTGCAAATTACCTCCAGAAATGTCTTGATTTCAATGTCAGCCTTGTTTGGAAAGCTGAATTTCTGTATGCAGAATGTTACAAGGTTAATTTTTTTCCCCGTGATGAGGCATGCATGCTAACTAGATAAGCAGTATTTTAGGGGCTCTGTTGCCACCTATTATTTTTCCATAAGGCCCCCTCCTCTTTTTTAATCTCTTGATGCCGAATGTTGGCTGACTTCTCTGTGTTTGTTTCAGTGCTTACCACTGGGATCACTGGACCTGCCAGCACCACAGGGTTAAGCAGCTCAAATTTCTCTGCTGAGCGGCTTATTCTAACAATGCACACTGTAGCTGTTTAAAACACAGTCTGATGACACTTAACAGTCGCTGGATAGATGTTCTCTCCTTTATTGCTACTTTTAGCCATTAACTGAAGAGATGTGCAACCCAGTTAATAACAAAAGGATTCCAAATTCAGATGAAGCAGAACACAAATTCCATTATTTCGGATGGTCGCTCTTGTTGCTGGTTTTGCTTTTTTTTTAAGATCCCTGGGTAGCTTTTAATTTTCTGAAGTGAATACAGGAATATTGTGGAATATTTGATTACTTCTGATTCTTTTTGGTCTGCTGTAACCAAAACCAAGGAATATCCGCAGAAGGAAAATACATGCTAGTCTTCTAGGCATATTTTATTCTAATCATATCAAATGCATCTATTAGCTGTTTATCAGAACTGGTCTCCTTAAAATTTCTGCTCAACAGAAAGCATTTAAGTTGCTGGACTGTAAGACACTCTCTGGAAGGACAAATGAACAACGTAGACAAAAAAGTAGACAACTTCCTGCTTGATATGAATCAACTTAGCCAAGCCCATATTCCAGCTCAAGCTCAGCGTGTTCAGCAGTCCTTTTGCACACCACTTGCCACAGATCATACCAAATGGAAACTTGTATTTTTGGCTTTTGGATCAAGGGGCACTACCACAGATTCATTCAGATACTCTCTCTGAGGCCTCATAATAGCTATAAGGCTTCACTAGAAGACTTACGTTTCATTAGAAAACCCTAAAGCTTTTTTTTTCATGATCAGAGTGGAAATGGGACAGTTGGCTGAGCTTTTAAGATGAGTATAAAGCAGAGCCAACAAAAAGATTCCTAAAACTCCCTCACTTCCTCCTGGAACACATTGTTATAAAGTATAAGTCTCATTTCCTGTTAGCAACATCTAACGCTCGTGTCAATAAACTATAACATTTACCACACGGAATTAAGAATTCTCCCTGACTTTTATTTTTTGTTTTTGATGAAACGAGCAGTAGTGGAACAGTCCCATACCCAACATTAAAGTACTGCCTCATCTCCTGACGTCTGTTGCGCATGATGGCCTTGTACTCGCCAATGCGTAGCTTTTTGCCATCTACAAGGCAGGTACGCTTCGGCCTGGGCTTGTATTTGTAGTCTGGGTATTTCTCCAGGTGCTGTTTGCTGAGCCGGGCCTGCTCCTCATAGTATGGCTGCTTCTCTAGGTTTGTCATAGCTTTCCAGCGAGATCCTGTCACCAAGGGAAAAAAAAAAAAAAAAAGATAAGATGCTACTCATCCCCAAACACCGAAAGGCAGAGAAACAAGTAGGTCACCCAGAACAAGACACCTAAGGCCATTTTGCTTTGGGTTGGGAATCTGTCAGAGCTTCTAGATAGGGTTCAGCTCCTGTTTGTATTTGACTCACAAACCTCCTGGGTATGGCCAAGATGCAGAGAGAGATGGCACCGGAAATTTTGACCCAATATTTCACTGAAATTTATCTACCTTATAATACCTTTCAGGTGAGCAGTAAAACCATTATCCTGATAATGGGCAATCCCTGAGACTTTGTTTCAGGAAACAAGGCAGTATATTTTGGAAGAACGGAGACACAAAGTCTGCTCTGCTGTGTCCCCACACCTTCCCTTGGCCATGTGCCTGTTTACACCTCCTGTTCAAAGAAGGTTCCACACCATGTGCTGCTGTCTGGTCACTGTGGTCCACAGCTTAGATCAAGGCATCAGATCTGGATATGCACATATCCAGAGCTTAATCCTTCCTGACAAACATCAGGTCTTTCTGGCTCCCAGGTTGGTGAGAAGCAGAATAGGATCTGACTGTAAATGCTCTGCGGTCAGGTACAGGAGCCTGCAAAGATCCTAAAGAAATGCCTCAAAAAGCTATAAACTATCCCATATGTGTCAGTGGGGTTTTAACTCCAAGACCAAGTCCTGGGAAACACTGCCAGCCCCAAGTTAAAGAATTTACTGTGTGTCATGAAGGAAAAAGCACTGGGGTACTGGCACATCTCTCCCCGGAGCTGCACTATGGCTTCACTGCTAGCAGCCTTGTTTTCTGCCTATGTTAATGTGGATATTTGAGATAGCTATATAGTGAAGACTTCAAAATTGCTTTCAAATGCCTGCTGAAAGTTATAAACTAGTATTTCTTAAAGGATACAATATGGGAGCAGAAAGTAAAAGTTCTTGAATCAGTTGCCCTATTTTATTTTTCCATTAAATATAGAAGTGCTTCAGGGTAAGATACATTTCAAATAACAGGAATAGTTCAAACTGTGAAACCTGTGGCCTAGAAAGAGAACTTACTGGAAAATAGTAAATTTTCCCACTGGAAAAATGTTTGAATAGTTTCTCAATTTAATGGGTTCATAATGTCGTATGTCATACTTGACTTCCTCTTGTTCCTCATTTTTTATGGTTACTTACACTGAACTTAGCTCATGCTATTACTCAGGCTGGTCTTACCCAACTGTACCCCCAAGACTCGCAGCAGTGAGAGCACAGTTATCCTTTCCCTGGGAAAGAAAACAGTTTCATTCCCTCTAGAAAGGCCCCTTCTGGTTATTGACATCATTTTCCCCATTATGTTTTGAATCTTTACTCAGGGATGCAGTCTGGGCTTCTGGAGAGAAGAGCTGGTACTGCCTGACCTCACATCCAGAGATAAGCAATGCATAAACAATGATGTCTTTGTCCTGAAGGGGAGCAATGGACATGTCTTTCTTAGAAAACGTTGCTTTGAAGTCAAAACCATAATTTTTCATGATGTTTACAACATATAGCATGCAGAGATCCCCCCAGCTAGTCCTGGAATGGGAAATAAGTTTGATGACATTGTTAGTATCTTAGGCCCAGCACCATAACTGCATGGCTAGATGGCATTTAGTGTTTGGACTGAAACTCCTGCTCACCACTTCTTATGCCATAGAGAGATTGTGTCTATGCCTAGGGATCTGAGGCAGGGCTCTGTGTTACATAGGGCAGCACCCCTATGACCAGAATCCTGCTCAGCAGCAGAGAATTCTCCTGCAGAGAATTATTCCAACCTTTTTCTGGCAAAGAGAGTGGCTAGAAAAATGACACCAACTTTCCACATATAGTACTTCCTGGATTTGGGGATGAATGACACAGTGATAAACACATGGAGACTGTCAAAACACTGCACACCAACTAATGCTGCACAAGATGGAAATATAGATTGGGCCTGTGCTGAACAATGTTAGGAATTCAGGGCAAGGCAGATGAGCCCTGGAAGATGCCCAGATGTGGGTGTGCTTTCCAATTCTGCCTTGTAGGCAATGACACACTGGTGTTTCAGAGAAGAAAATCCTAACAGTTAGCCTAAACCTGGAGCTGTCTAATTACAGACCTGCTGAAGTCCCTAGGAAAAAAGCCCCAGTCCCTTTTCCTGATGCTGGATTTTTTTTTAAACCTGGGTCTTTAAATAAATCTTGACTTTTGCTTTATATGCTGTGGAGGGATCTGCAATGTAGGGGCTCACACATATTTGAGACAGACGGATGGACAGAAAGGTAGAAATTAAAGCCAGCTTTAAAGTCACCATGAAAATTCTCTGTCCCAGCACAGTTTCTCTTCTGCTGTGCCAGTTCACTTGCTGCAAACCTACAGTCAAGTCTGGGCAGGCAGATTCCTACCTTCTCACATGACAAGAAGTAGTGGGTTAAGTTAGGCAAACACCACAAGTCTTTTCAGGATCAGGGCCATAAGAAGGTAAATTTTCATGCATAGTATCTGTACATACAGTTACACATATAACATTTATTACAGAAATGTATTTCATTATACTTTTTCTTCCTGAGCTGCACACTGAAATACAACAAAAATACTGGCAGTTTCACCTCTCTTCCTAGCAAATTTTTAATAGCTGCCTTCTGCAGTGATACCTCCTCTTACTATGACTTTAGTGTTTTTACAAAATAAACTAAATATTATTTACTAGCATATTTTCAAGTATCATACATAATTAAACAAAAAATGCTGTCAAAATCAATTTTTAAAATGGCACATTTTCTGATGATAAACCATCATTCTTTACATTTTATAATTTTCACTTATTTTCTTAGTAATTTACACAATACAGTCAATTCTCTGAACAGTCTTAATCTGAAATTTTGAAGGATATATAACTCTGATCTTTAAATTTCCACCCAAAGGGTAAGCTATGAATGAGTACCATCCATCAACATATTAAAACCTTTTTAAAAATACCTTATATTTAGACAAAATATGCTTGTAATAGTTTTATTTGTCATTGTTTTTATGTGTCTATGAACACACACAGGCAGGCAATGTGTACCCATGCACAGTGCCAAATCCAAGCCCAAACAAGGTGTGATTGTAGAAACTTTCTTTTTAAGGGAAGATTTATGCTCTTGGGTGAGCTTTCTGCTCACCATCTGTGTTGGAAAGCTTTGAGTGGGTCAAGTATACAAGGCTTTTTTCCTTGACTATGAAAACAAGAGTGCGCTCCCCTCCCTCGATGTACGCATAAAGACAAGCTGGACTCTAGCACAATTCTCCCTGATGTGGTGGCTGAAGTATTTAGGGAAAAAAAGCACATCCAAAGGCTTTGTAGCACTGAGCACAGCTCCTGCCCATAAACTGATCTAGGGCAGTCAGAGCTGTGCCCACACAGCTGTGCCCACACAGCTGTGCGTGACTGTGAACACATCTGGGGAGGGCAAATATTTGAGTCCAGGGCAGAAAAGAGATGCCCTCACTCATGCCCAGACACTTGTGCTCAGACACACACGTGCATGTTCAGAACTCCTCTTACTGCTGATTTTAAGCCAAGTTTCTCTGACAAGAACTTTCAGCTGTTTGCAACATTCTCTGACTTTCAGTCCACCAGACTGACATTTTTCAATCTGAGTACTTGCATCAGGCCGGTTTTATGTTTAGAAAGCACTCTTACATACACAAACACTAGTATAATGCATAGGTATGAGTATACATTTGTGTAAACACACACACACACACATTCCACAAGACTTTCTGAAACTAGTAATGAACTTAATTTTTTCTGAAAATCTTTATGTCAATTTCTCAGTGAAATTAAAGTATTTACCAAAATATTTAAACAATGCATTATTAAATTGATTGAGTCCAGCAGTCCCATTTTAGCACTTTTTTAACAATTTACTAAAAAAATCACTATCCACAAGTTTAAGTTGCAATGAACAGATGGATGACAAACGTATGCACAGATGAATTTAGTGACAAATCCATGTATCTAATTTTTATGCTCAAAACATAATACCACAGTGTCAAACATAATCCCTAGAGAATTCTAGTGCTGGGAAGGGCACCTCCTCTCATTTTACTATAAAAATGACCCTCGATTGGTGAGAACTCCATCTAAGCTACTCTGCATGACAACGAGCTCTCTGACCTCACTGTGTCGCAGTGCTGCTGGAAAAACGTGAAGGAAAAAATGTGGCTAATAAGGAGACCCTAATACCTGGCTGAACTGTGAGCTTCTAGTCGGTCACCCTAGGCCAGTTAACAGACAGCTGCTGTGCTGACTTCAAAAGACTGGCCTTTTGCAATTGAGGGAAGACCTTTGTAATGTTTCTGCCAAGAAGGAAGATGCCAGGACATCCCTCTCTGTTGCACAGGTAGAATGAAAAAAATCAAATGTGGTGCTGTAAAGAAATAGAAACATCATCTTTCACTGTCTCAGACCTTGCTTTTTCCCGTATCTGGCAGCAAAACAGAGAGTTTGGAGTCAGCTATACTGTCTGTCACCTCAACAGGATCTGTAATGAATTTGCACATTTTACTCCAACTACTGTATATCTAATCAGAAAAAGATGTCTCCATATCTCCCTGATCTAGCGCCAAATAGTAAAAGGTGATTCCTTATGTTAACAATTTCAGCAGAATGGCTTATTAAAACCAGATTTTAGGGTATTATAAAATGCTTAGAAGCCCTTTAAAATGTCAACCAGGATCCCCAGAGACTGTGTAAAATGTCAGCCCAGCTCAAGCGCCTGTTTTAAGCAGAATGAATTAGCAGCGTGCTGTCGGAGGTTGTTATCCAAAACAATCAGTTGAGAGGGAAAACATCAAGCTCTCTTTGTACTTTATATATGAAAAGGGCCATTCAGAATGATCTTGTAGATTTCTGAAGCTGATTATTTAAAAACAGGTTTAACCAGGTCTACTCTCAATTTAGAAACAGGCCAAAACTATTACTGCCCTGTCCTCCGGCTAATCACATCATACACCTCTGACCAGTATAATCCCTTTTAACCAGTATAGGGTTATTTTGCCATCAGCATAACCAATTTAGCTTTCTAATCCTGCTCCCATAACTAATCTAATCATCTCATACCACCCTTTAAATCATGGGTTAATATCATCACATCTGCCATCCATGGCAATACATTTTGCTTCTCCAACCAATTTATCTCATTTCCACTTGCACCCTGCTAACTTTTTATAATACCACTCTAATCAAGGTAAGCCTCAAACCCCTGGCCAGTCTGAACCTGGCATATTTATCAGCCCAGCAGCTGGTTAATGCTGCCATTATAATTGCACTACATCTCTTGAGTAGCCTCCAAAACCAATGAGATCTGCAGCACAGGTAAGCATGTTCCCTGCTTAGCCAATGGTCTAAGGGATGTTTAGGTCCTGTAGCTGTTTTTATCAGTAAAAATGCAATATCTGTAATTTGGTCACAGATGTGTAAATTTTCAGCAAGAAAGTAATTCATTGGCCTCAGTGAGCCTCATTAGTCACCTACTGTATCAGCCAGCACATCACAGAGCAGTAACTTTGGACAGAACATGATCCTGAGAATCTGATCAAGCAGTGAAAAGTTGGAAGACTTTGGCAGGAGATTCAGTAGATGATATTCATGACAAATACTGCTCAGATGTGAAGAGGAGAGAATATAGCAATCAGGTTTTTTTTTTAAATTTCACGATTCTTTTCAATATATGGAAGAATGAAGAACCACCCACTGTAGGAGATGATCATGTTCAAGAACCTGAAAGTGCACAAGCCCATAAGGAGACCTGAGATGCATCTGCAGGTGACATATGAACTGGCTAAGCCCCTGTTCACCCTATTGGAGAAGTTGTGGCAGGCTGGTGAAGTTACCGCTCTCTGAAAATCGAGAAACGAAAGCCCCATATTTAATAAGGAAAACTTGAGAACTACAGGCTACTCCGTCTCTCCTCTGTGTACAGCAATATCACCACCACAATCTCAATAATTACAAAGTCACAAGAACATTTCAGGTTGTGGTTAATGCATACTGCTGGGCAACCCAGGGGAAGCTCATGCCCCTGTTGTCCTTGCTGCAGTGACTAAACAGCAAGAGAGACAGAAGCAATTCTGTTGTGTTGAGATGCTTAGTTCATCTCAGAATCTTTTCAAGCTTCACTCTGGAAGAGCAGTGCTCTATCATTCTTACCTAGTATCTTGCTGATGTTGGAATTGTGCATGTCAGGGAAAGCTTGAAGGATCTTCCTCCGTTCATCCTTAGCCCACACCATGAACGCATTCATCGGGCGCTTGATGTGGGGCTCATTGCTGCCACGCCCTCGGGATTCCCGGTAAATCCGAGACTCCGAAACTCCTGCGCTTCCTAAAAAGCAAGAGGAAAACACTTCCAGCTTGTATTTCAGTATGCAGCTCCCTCTGCCATCAATAACCTAGGTCAGTTGCTGCACATTGAAATGAGTCAGTGTTCACAATAGGTTAATGGTTAATATATTGTATATTGTCTAGTTTAGCCATTCTATTAATTCAGTATCACATAGCATAGACCTGATAAAGAGTTTTGATGGTTTTTTTAATACAAAGCATTAAACAGCTTTACTAAGCCATTTTCTACTGCTTAATTACATAAACCAAATATATACTTTTCAATGCAGGTTTACTTTTTATGTTCTTCCTTTCTTGCTTACAGAATGCTGGTCATATTATGTCACCTATCTTCTACCTTTTCTGTGACAGAAAGGGGGTGATAGATCACAATACTGGGGATTTCTTCTAAGCAATTCTATAACCAGCAAATGAATACTTGAGTACTTGGCTGTTTTTGTGCTTACATCTCCTTAACAATACATGCAGTAGCAGAGAAGCAAATAAACATTATGCTCACTTCATCAAACCAATAAAGCTCCCACAGATGCAGAGCACACAACACTTAATAGAGGATCAGGTCTATACTTCATGGATTCCCTCTGTGATCTCACTTACCCCACTTATATTTGCCTCCTTTAGTCCCTTTTATTATCAGACACATTTTTGGTCCCATCTTGAGACCTTCACTGGACAGAGGGAAGGCTAAAAATCATCTCCAGACTTAGAACACCCCACAGTGAATCACTTCTTCCTGCCTTGTTTCATAGCCACTTATTGCTAACAGCTTGCATTCCTCATGGGCCTCCAAAGCCCTCATTCCCCCTCGGATCCCGTTGATATGCACACACAAACCTAGAAATAAGGAAAAGCCATTTGTACTGACCATCAGAATCTCCACTCATGTTGAAATCCATTATTGTGTGGCTGAACTTCCCATCTTCACTCTGTTTTACTGCCAGCTGCTGAGTCAGGGTCTCCAGTGTTGTTTTGTCCTGTATGGGTAAGATGACAGGATTTGGACTGGGAAAATATTTAAATATTGTAACTCCAAAGTTTGTATGTTATGTAGGAGGTTGATAGGGAAGCTAGATAACTATTCAAAACAGTTTACTGAGCCATGTATTGAAGAATAAATAATGCTTTTTCTGGAAGAGATACGGTTACACACTCTACCATAAAGTCAGTTTTAAAACTTGCTTATTAACTAGTGATAAGCAAACTCCACAGTGTTGAAAAGATTGGCTAGTCAGGCATGATAAAATTGGCTGCACATCTGAAGAATACTTCAACTATCTATGTCCCTCGGACTGCAAAGCTGGCCTGGAAGTTTAGGTGATATGTGCTCTTTTGCAGTGTATTTATTGTTTCACTCTATTTCTAGCCTGCAATCAAAGTGCAGAGACATGGATGGCTTTGCCCTGTTTCTTTTTTAAAAGGCAGTATTTTAGGAAGCAGCCCATAGGGAAAAGAAAACACCCCACAGTTCAAACTTATTCAGGCCTTGGGAAAGGTTCAGTCTGAATCAAGCACGATCCTTGGGCAGCAGTTTGTGTTCTTGTCCAGACTGTTTTGTCCAACCCTACTAACACCCCATCATTCATCTGGTCAGAACTAACTGTGAACTCTGGATTGCAACAGGCTGGTGTGTGCTGCCAATTAATCTGTCAGGCTGCAGCAGTGTCTAAAGACACTGCCAGAACAACATGCTAGGGCAATTAATTCCAATGTTCTCTTCAAAACACCTAACTTCCCCCTGAATTGTTTGACTTTACCAACATAAAGGTGTTCAGTTTTCCAACTGTTTTTGTTTTCCCAGTGACTTTTGCTCATGAGCATTCTATCTTCCTGACAATCATATGTTTAAAAATACATATTTCAGGGAAGCAATACTAATATTTCAAAATATCAGGCACTGTGCCTTTTGCAAAGCTAAGAAAATGACATGATACAGCATGATAATGAAGTGGTTCCAGTTGAAAAAATTCTTTTAGGCTTCTTTTTGAAGGAAAAGATTTCTGTTTCCTTGCTTTATTCAACTCCTGTTGACTGTAAGAGATCAATAAACTAAAAAAACTTTCAGTTTTCACATGGCAACTGTTCCACGTAGCCTAATAATGTCACTGGGTTGCATTACAGAAGAAAACAGAAAAGAGAACAATGTGAATACAGAAATGCTTTCTGCAATGTGATGTCCCTGCATCTGCAATTCAAAGAATGGTTCAAATTCATGTAAGTCACTGCACAAAGATTTTCTCAGGAAGAGTTAGAAACAAAGCTAATCTGCTCAATTTTGTATGCTCACACAGTTTAGGGAACATGAGGTTAACTTTCCTATTCCTCACATTCATTTTCACTACAACTCCCTTTCACATTCCTGGTACTCTGTCTGTACCCTGACACTTCCCCATGGAAAGCACGCAAGGTGAGTTATCCTCTTGGTTTTTGCAGGAACAGCTCACACAGCAGACTCAGCCTATCCCAAGCAAAAGGGTTTCCATAATACTACCAGGCACAGCAGGTCCAGGAAGCTTGGAGAAGCTTCAAATAATCACCTGAACTATTCAGGCATTTAGCTTTACAAAACTCTTTGATCCACTGTTTTTAACTCAGCTCTCATTTCCAAAGCAGCCTGTCAGAAGTCAAAAAGTCAGGAATAAGTTCACTTTGTATTTCTTCCAAATGGATTGCAGATATATAATGGAAGTCAACAGTTTTTCCTTAGAAAAAAAAGAATCTATTTACTGTCAACTTCATAGTGCTAGAGTTCAAAAATTTTTATGTCAGGAATCATTTTGTAACACTGCCACCAAGCTAGAATATAAAAGAACACTTTCTCTTGTTGGCTATATTATGGGGGAGGGGAGTTACTCTGCTGCAGACTTTTTTTGAAGCATGTGTAAAACCTCTTAGAGAAACAGAGCTGAGAGCGCAAAGGGCATGGGCATAACAGCTTTTTCTTTATGTGGAAAATGCAGCTCTTGGAGTTGGAGGCAGTTCCATTCCGAACCACACTCCACTGACATGATCTGATTGAGTTCCGAGGTCAGTGGATCCTCTGGAAAGTCACCTGCAAGGCACACTCTAGGTATGGCTCGTTCACCAGAGCCTGACTTAACCAGCCCAAAGATGCTCTGCTGCAATCCACCTTGGGCAGTTTTGCATTCTGAGGTACAGGCATGCTGGCTGAAGGGAGGGAGGAAAGGTGTGATGGAAGAGGGGCTGTGCAGGAATGCCAGATGTGCATGGAACTCCCAGGCTGCTCTGTGCAGCCCTGCACATGGAGGTGGCTCCCCAGAGAACTGGAACATGATGAGCACTGAAACCACCCTTTGAACATGGTGACAATTTACTCCTTGCTACTTAAATGTGTAATTCAACGAGCAACGATAAAATGGCAGCTAAAAAGAACTTCTGCATGACATTGCTCTTGAAACAGAGGATCAAAGCAGCCAGCTGTACTTTTCTGTGTTAATGTTCAGAAATGTTTTAAGTCTAAAAAGCACAAAGGCAATAATAAGTCTAAGGCCTGTTCTTGCCTGAGCCTCTGCAACAGCACTTCTCCTATGAGGAAAAGGTACGAGAGTTGGGACTGATCAGCCTGGAAAAGATAAGGTTTTAGGGTGATCTAAGTGTGGCCCTTCTGTACCTGAAGGGAGCTGACAAGAAAGACAGAGAGAGACTATTTATAAGGGTCTGGAGTGACAAGATGAGGGGCAATGGCTTCACACTGAAAAACAGTAGCTTTAGATCAGATGTTAGGGACAAATTCTCTGCTGTGAGGATAGTGAGGCTCTGGATCAGGCTGCCCAGAGAAGTTATGGCTGTCCCATTCCTGGAAGTGCTCACGGCCAGGTTGGATGGGGCTCTGAGCAACCTGGTCTAGTGGAAGGTGTCCCTGCCCATGGCAGGGGGTTTGGAGGCAGATGACCTTCCAACTCCAGCCATTAAAAAAAAACCAAACAAAACAGACCACCCAATTTCCCCCCTCAAAAACCCAAACAAAACAGAATAAGGAGAGCAGAAGGAGATCAGCAGCACCCTGGCAGGATGCAAAAGTCTGACTGTATGTCAGCAGTGTTGTGATTTCCTGTCCTATGCTCTTCCCATTGAACACACAGCATCTGATTTTCCCCAATCCTGACAGAGAGAAACACTTTTACAATCACTAAATATTTGAAAGGGACTAAGCAGCATTCCCATGCTGTTTTGCTTGAAAGCATTCAGTCAATGACTTACTGCTTTTCATTTTATGGAAGCACCTACTTATCTTTTCTACAGAGTCTTTCAGGGCAAGTATTTATGGAACCTCCAAAGAAACAAAGGAGATGTTTTTTTCTTCTCTGACCCCAAATAAACTGGCAACCTGCTGATATTGCTATCCCAGCCTCCTCTCACAGAATCATAGAATCACAGACTGGTTTGGGTTGGAAGAGACCTTAAAGATCAACCAGCTCCAACCACTACCCCCCAAACTACAACAGACAGGGACACCTATATAATAACTTCAGACAAGAAATCCACAATGATTTGAAGCTTATACAAAACCTGGATCATTATCATAATTCAAAAGCAAATTACACATTCCCAAAACTGCCACCACTCTTGTGTTGGATTAGTAGCAAGATGAGGCCCTGGTGATAATAGGTTACAAGGGATAACAGGTGGGCCAAGCATGTTGGGTCCAGCAGAACATCTGCTTGTTTCAGGTAGGAAATGCTATTCATCCTTTGAAAAATGCCAGGTGGCATCTACTGCAGCCTAGAACTAATATTGCTAGGAACAACAGGCAAGGTTGAGGACTTGAGGAAAGAGGTGTGAAGAATTGCTTGTGAGACCTGCTAAAAATCAGGCAGCACAAAGCAGCAAAAACAGCAAGGAGCACTCCTGTCCTTCCAGGAGCAGAAACAGCCATCTCTCACTAAACATGAAGTGATTCAGAATTTCTGAATTTTGTATCAGACCTCAGAAGACTGAAAGACATTTTACAAATATTTCTTTATGAAGGGCTTCCTAATCATAATTTCTGTTGGATTGTAGGAGAGACTCTCTGCAGGGGCAGCAAGAGCTCTGCTGACTGGATCACCTAAATTCTAATGGGCAGACCAGGGAAGATAACACTGTAGAGAGCATTCAATCCCATAACAGCCCAATTGTTCAAAGTATAACCAGAGAAGTTTCATCAATAGCCACAACGTGATGAGAAATTTCTAAAATCTTATTAATCCAAGAAATTAACCTGCCAAAGAAGACTGATCTGTACCACAACTCCTAGAAATGCTCTAATTATATTTAAAAGAACAAAAAACACATATACACATGGAATATGTCATGTAAAAAAAAAAAAAAAAAGACTAAGCACCACAAGTCAGACTCAGTTTTGTGGTCAGCTGCAAAAGTTAGTTGGCTCTCTGTCATGGATAGCTGTCGTAGTTTAACAAAACATTGATCTAAAAATGACAAGAACTTGGTTGCAGTCTCTTTCGTAGAAAAAACAAAAAAACAAGAAGAGTCAAAACATATGTAGAACAGCCTGATCCCGTTTGCCAGAACTCCTCCCATTACTACATAAAAGTGAAGCAAAACCTTGGAAGGTTTGAGGAAAAAACCATCCTGGATAGATTTGCCTACCGCCCTGTACCCTGGGAGCTCCCATTTTACACTGGTTCATGGTACCAGCGCTCAGGGTGCACCTGAGACCATTTACACACCTCCCTTCCTGAGGGACTGCACAGTCCTTCCAGAACACTGGGAATGCTGGGCATATGGCAGTGGATCCCTGCTCCCCCTCTCAGAGACATCATTTTGGCTGGGGTGTTTGGCAAACTCTGCCGGCACTCTGAGCTCCATTAGAGTCGCATTTTGGCAAGAGCTGTTTTTCTGATTGCATAATTGAAGGTTAGCACTTTTACTGAAGCAGTCCACTCTCCACTTTGCTGCTCCCCTCACCCTACCCCCATTTTTCCCTGACAGGAATATTTCTCCTCTCAGTTTTTAGCCTGCAGAGAAACAGACAGCATAGAATTCCAGAGGAGAAGTGTTCAGGAACATCTCATTTCTGCTTTTCATATCCCAAGGGAACTGAACTGCCAGGCAAAAAAAAAAAAGCTGGAGAGAGCCAAACACAGTTACCTATGGACTGCAAGGAGAAACTTGCTGATCATTTCTTGCACTTAAGAATTCCACACACACTGATGGACACAGGCTGCTACCTTTGATCACTGTCAATATATTAAAAAGAAACAGATGGCTGCCTGCTATTGTCTTTTTGTGTGTTTCATTTCTTCCCTTCCCCTCCAACTTCAGTTTGTCCAGCTATTTCCCATATCTAAATGCTAAC
The DNA here is from genome assembly GCA_013400515.1 of Erpornis zantholeuca. Classification (NCBI taxonomy): domain Eukaryota; kingdom Metazoa; phylum Chordata; class Aves; order Passeriformes; family Timaliidae; genus Erpornis; species Erpornis zantholeuca. The sequence goes on along the minus strand of VZTN01034429.1, from coordinate 105,502 downwards.
AGTGGTATTTTCAAATAGATTTGAGTTTTGAGGAGGTAGTTTTTATCTTAGATTGCTGAGCAAGACCTGTGACAGCATCTGATGAGGTTTGTGGTGCTGAGGCACATCTCCTTCCCCAGCAAGGTCCCTTAAATATCAACCCTTCCTGTTGGTGGCTTTCACAAATGGGACAGGGGCTCAGGCAGATGCTCTACGAGCTTTTTTATTATTGCATTTGGGCATCAGCCTCATGTACACAAGAGATGGTACAAGGCTCACGCCTGCACTGATGACCTGAATATTTACAGAATATTCTTAAAAGCTTTTTAGCCAATAGCATGCTTCTAAAGTTTACAGACTTTTAACTAGTTACTAAAAGGCACATGTACACCTGTCACAGACAATGCTTGCTTGTATGTCTTGTAATAACAATGCCCAATATTCCATTATTAAGCTTAAAACTTCAGTATCTTTGCTAAGCACATTTTCTGCAGCTTCAAGACTTCTCTGAGCCAAACCTAGAAACATTAACCCTTGTTTTAATGTCCTTGCTGTCTAGATAATTGTATCTTTTACTTTCTAGTTTTTGCAGTTGCAGCTGAACCTAAAATCTTTGCTTTATATTCTGAAACCTGTTTTTCTCACTCAGTCTGAAAGCCTTCTCACCTTTTCTGTTTCCCACACCTTCCAACAGACATCTTGGTCAATATACACCAAATCTTAAAGTTTTGAGCAGATTAGTTACTATGATTGCACAAAATATATAAGTACACTTTATGACAGAAAAACATATTTAATTATCAGACATGCTGGTGGCACCAGGTGTTAGCCATTCAACCCTGTGGTATTTTCCTTAGCTCTCCAAGAAGGTAAAGTCTTACACTCCATCAGAGTCTTACACTCCATCAAAGTCTTACACTCCATCTAACACGAGTGAAGGCTTTGTAGAGGTAATCTTTCTGTGCAATCTCTCTGCCTCTTGTAATAACAAACATTAGAATAGACCGAGTTCTGAAACCTCCATCCACAGTCTTCCCAAATGTGAAAAATTGAGGTGGGCAGGCATTACGGATGGCAGAGAGCTGGAAGAACTTCAGGGAACAACTGGCTATAGTGAGAGCTGTGCCCAGAGGTTTGCACATGATGAATTATCTGCATTCCAGACTCTACTCCTGCATATTAATCCCATGGTACTTCAGAACAGTTACAGTTCACACTGTCTATGTCCCAGTCCAAACCTTGTTATGGCCCAGATCCTGTTACACCTCTAAATGCTCTAAGAGAATTTCCAGCTGTTTTCAGAGGGATCTTTGATTTAGATTTGGGTTTTTCTGTGTCACCTTGCCCAAGTGTTCTTCACTCATCAGTGAATTACCCACAATATTTCACAAAGGAAGGTGGGATTATTAACTCTGTTTACCAGAAGGGAAACTGAGTCACACATTATGGGACTTGCCAAAGGTTCCTTAGTAAGACTGCTAAACTTTTTAGTAACTAGAAGTAGCACCCCTGGATCTTACAAAAAAATTACCATCTCAAGCTTGTAATTTCTTTATGAGTGTGGAATTGCGACTCTTGCTGATGGCACATGGTACCAAGGAAAGCAAAATAATAATAAAGCAGTTATACATCCACCATTACAATGGACCTTGCTTAACTAATGCTTGCAGGGCTGTAAAACTCATAAAAAGCACATGCATAAATGATAAAATAGAGTGAGACTTTCAAATGTTGATTCAGTAATTGTTAAACCCCTTCTGGCTGCACAATTTTATAGTCTTCTACTGTACTAATGAAAAGGCAAGAAACAACAAAGAAGGGTTTTAGTCTTCCAATTATATAAACTCTGTGGACCACCAGAGAAGATGAAAGATTATTTATAATGTCACAGCAAGTTATCATTTGGGAGATTTTTTTGGTTTGTTGCATCAAAGTTGAGTATGTAGAAACAATGCATTTACCACCCCCTCAGCTATTTCAGTCTTGCTTATCTGCCATCTCTATTTTTCATGAAATAATCCACACACAGAATCTAAAAGCAGCATTAGAAGCAAGAAAGTATAAGAACATTCTTTATTTCTGGCTCTTTCTGATTTTATGGTATTTCTTTCAAAATTATGACATGCAGTCTAAGTTGGGGCTACATCACTTGGTAGAGGAAGTGATCTTTTGGTTTACAGTACACATTAAATCCGTATTGCTTTAATACTGCCTAGAAATCATTGCATCTGATTTGTAATCTACACTAAGTGTTATACAGACTTGGTAGAGAGGTTCCTTATGAGGTGCTATAGGGAAAAGATCAGAGTGACAAAGAAGACCTAGACATTACTGTTCTCTCAGGAACAGACACCAATTCACAGAAAGAATTTACTGAAACTTATGCAGTCATTGTCTTTGTTGTGCATTGTGGAAACAGGGCTTTGGTTTCTAAGGATTCTCAAGTCAGTACCTTTAAAAGCACTGAAAGCATGACAGAATCCACTGAAATAAAAAGAAGAAAATCCTCAATAACCTGGGAAGGGTCAGGCCCCTAAGATTTGTGGATTGTTTTTTGGTGTTCTTATTTTATTTTTTTTTTGTGTTTTTTTTTTTTTTTTTTAATTCTATATTTGAGAAATAATTACTTCCTTCATAAAGTGTATTATTTGGCTTGGAAATAAACTGATAGGAAGTAGCAATTCTAGGGGACACTGAGGTCCTGCTTTTCTTTGGTTATGAGCTCTGAGAGATAGTGCAATTCAGGCCATTACATAAAAATGCACATAGGAATAGCCCAGCCAATTACTTTGAAGAAGGAATAAAAAGGAAAAGGAAATCAAAGCAGAATGATGAGATGCTGTTTCCTTCTTAGGAAAGTTGTTACAGCATGAGCATGGGCATTGACCTCAACCAGATCCAGCTGTAATCTGCTGACTGCAAATAGGTTAAGAGTCCCATGACCCAGTTTCTCATCCAGACTGTTTCCTGGGCTGACACGGCCTGTAACTCCCTGAATTGTTCAGTCGCTGCACCTTAATTTCCTGAACTCCACAGGATGGAGATAGTGATGCTTTCCCACCATTGTGCAGAGTTTTGAGGTCCCTGGATGAAATGTGCCATGTAAATTTTAATCAGGGACTTCACAGTGAGTCAGAAAGCTGGTACAGCTGAACAGTGTGGAAAGAAAATGTTAACTGGGGGAGAGAAGTGGCACACCAAAAACGAACAAGAGGAAAATCACAACCTACACAGGATTTCCTGGGAAGGAGGGTCTGCATGCATGCAAATAGAAAGCAAGAACAGAGTCTCTGTTTTCCTGGCAATTGTTTAATAAACAATAGGTGACTCAACTGCATAGGAGCAATACAGCCACTACAGACCATTTTTTTCCCATTTTTCCATTTTTCCTTAGAAGGTATCCAAATTATGAAGGCTGATGTACCTTTGCTTACACTTCTCCAGCCCTGCAGAACAGGTCAGCCTGATCCCTCAGGAGCCCAAATGGACACAATTCACAGAAGAATCAGGCCCAGCTTCCATTACACTGAAGAGAGGTATGCACTGATGCTGGGGTCCATGAATGTGCCGAAAGCCCCAGTGCTTTGAGATGTGGGACTATGTAAAAATAATAAAAATATATCAGGAAGCAATAGGCTCTCATGGTTGTGGGGCACTGGTTAGAACTTAAACCCAAGGACTCAAAAAGCTCAAAAGTCATAATAAGAACTCCACATCACTTGTATGCTATTTTTTAGGGAGGAAGTTGATCCATCTTTATTGGGTTTCATAAAACTTCCACTACAGTATAAACAGCTGCAATCTTCCCTGATCACACTGGGCTGGAATGTTTCCAATCTCTGCCCTTTGGAATGAACCAAGTCTTAATCCCATTTGGACTTCAGCAACTACAAGGGTCTAGGATTCTTCCCTTGCCTCTCTGTCTGCTGTTCTCCTTAACTTCATTTTTTATTAGCTAACCCTGCCCATGCAGCTCTGCCATCATGAGGCACTAAAGACACACATAGGTATCCATACTTAATCTTGTCTTTGAAAAATGGAGCTGGGCATTTAATAAATGATGGTCAACCAGGAGGAGAAAAAAAAAAAAGAAAAAAAGTGGTGTTTTAAAATAAAGAGCTAAAATCCTTGGGGGAATAAAAAAGGTCCTCACTGCAGAATCTCTCCCTCTTGTGCGTAGGCACTTGCTAACTGAGAGTAGTGGCACTGTGACAAAAGCAGCAAAACCAAAGGCAGGCTCTACTGAAGGAAAAGGGGGGAGGGGAGTGCTTCCACTGGCCATCTGTGAAAACAAGGCATGTGGCCATTAAATGCAGAGGCTGTAAATACAAATATACACAGGCTCCACAAAGCAAA